>WTSP01011373.1:51652-69978 GCA_025331215.1 Actenoides lindsayi
GAATTCACAAAATGGTCTGATGCTATAGAACAAGGTACAGTGCTTTAATAGATTTGTCAGCTGAGATTTCTGTTGGAGAGGCCTTCAGGTGATGAACTGTGGCCTTGCTAGAAGCTGTATCTGCAGCAACAAGGAAAATACTGTAAGTTTTCTACAAGTCAGTGTTGCTATTTACTTGCTTATATTTGTTTAATTATAGTATCTTGCTGGCATTTTCTTTACGTCCTTTGTGGCAGCATCAAAGAATGAAGAAGATTTTGGTTTACATCCTTTGGAAACATAAAGAGCACTTTTTTAGGTTAGCTATCATGCAAATCTAAACAGGCTATCTTGTAAAAGGTACTTTAAGAAAATCATTTTAAAGCACTGCTTTCATTGTGATTTGCAGATCATGAGTCGGTAAGTTTTAGCATTTAAATTCAAAATCAGAAGTTTAGGTGTTTCAATGGAAAGAGAAACAGAATCTATTTGGTGTCGTCTTAATAAATTACCTCAAGTAGCTGCTGGATTACAAGCAGTCAAGTGCTTATAAGTGACTAATAAGGCACTTTTAGTATATCATTTATATACCAGACACAACTTCTGGGAAGAGATTTTCCTTAATGTGAAAATGCAGTGCTTTTGGCGTGGGGCAACTACCTTTGATCTCTGTAAATGCCTAGCAGTAAATTGGGAATGTCGGAAGCTGGCCGGTAGGATGTCTTGGGGAAGATGGATGGATGGGATGTTACCTTGCAAAACCTGCAGAGCATTAGCAGAGCACATATTTTGGTGGGAATCTATGCAAGGCACTTGATGGTATTTGGGCTACCTATTTGTAAAACTGGAAATAATAAAGCATTCTTCTCCAAATATGCCAGTGAAATTTCTACGTTCATAGTGACTAAAGCAACCTAGACTCAGTGGATAATATGCTGATGCTGCATTCCCTTCTCTTCCAATTTCACTTCAAAGTGGTAAGAATGATTTTTATTACAACTTTTGAAGGCACTTAAATTCTTCTAAGGACTTTTCTCCCACTTGAGTGAAATATTTCAGAAGTTTTTTGTTATGTTTAATCAAAAGATTTTCAGATTCTTTGTTTTGATAATGATTTCATTTGTGATATTTAAAAATAACTGCATATTTTTACTAGAAACTGTGTTGCCTTGTGTTTCCAAGGTGAGTACTTGCAAACTGTTTCATGAGATAGGACAAACTTATTGCAGATAAATGGGATGCTTGATCGAACAAAAATATGTTTAGGACTGTGAGACAGAAAATGCTGTTGCCTTGATTTCATAGTATTATGTATTCCATGTGTTATTGGTGTATTTTTCTTATATTGTGTTGCACTCCCTTCTTTTTACTCACTTAAATTCAGAACTTTGGGGCATTCCTCCAATTTATAAACTGAAATTCTTTGAGAAACACATTTCAGAGGATATCTTACACCATTTTAATGAAGAATATGTGGACTATGGAAGAAACCTTTCTTTTCTAGGAACTTTGTCTGTTGATAATGTTGACAATGGTATTTGAGCAAACCACATACAAAAGAACAGGAGAGAAAAAAAAAAGTGCTTCTAAAGCTACTGTTTCTATTTAATTTTTTTCCTAAATTAAATTTTCAAAATTAAACTTCAGGTACACAGTCAGAATTCAAATATATTTGATTTACAGCTATTCCATATTTTAGGTGGTGGAAAAAATCCCAGGTTTTGTTACTACTAGAAATGAATCTGTAGGCATGAATTATAAAACTGACAAAGTCAGAACGCTCTAAGTCAGAGACTTTGGGGATTCTCTATTTTACAGGATTCTTCTTCCCCCTTAGCACTTAATCTAAGCCACAGTATTTATGTAAATGTAATCACTTTGCAACAAACTAATAATTTTATTTCTTTCTCTCCATTTGACAATGCTTAGCTGCTTAGAAATTTAAAATTTCACTACAGAGCTGGAGTAGATTGGCTTTAGAATATTCAGTATTTCTGGTCTCTGTCTACAGTAGGTACTGAATATGTTTGCAAAGAACGAGCCAAGTCTTCCTTGATTTATTCTTGCAAGTAGTCTAAATGAGGAAGCTCTGCAGTATGTAGTCCAATGCTACCTGTGTTTATTTTCATATCTGTCTGTATACATAGCATAATCAAGTTACTACAGTTACAATGTCATTAAATATATATATGTTACATATCCATAATCCTGAAGAACTAGTAAAACAAATCCCTGTTTTGAAGAACACTCCTTGTCTTTATAGAAGTGCACACGAACATTCAACTCTAGATGCTGTACAGTCTGAAAAAAATAACTTCTGGTTTGTGGTACAGACACAGCCCAAGTTTATACAGAAACTGTGACCGAGACCGCAACTGTGATCCATCAAAACATTTAATAACGTACTTAAGTATGTGAATAATCCTTATGAATATCAGTAGAGCTACTCAAGTGCCTAAGACTATGAGCAGGCTGTAGTATTTTGCTAGGTTATGGCAAAAGTTCCTGCAAGCATGTGATGAAAAGCACTGCAGTTTTAACATGCAGTACATTTCAGCAGTTGATCTGATGTTTTAATCTAATACAAATTTAAACATATGGACTTTTCATCTGTGTTTTATAGCAGTCTTCTTGCACTAGATGCCAGTACATGTTTTCAGGAGGGTGGATGGAGTTTTATCCATTAGGAGCTGTAAATCACGAACTTTTCATTGACCTCTAACACATGGAAGAATCAAAGAAGGTGGAAAAATGGTTCTAGTTGTTAAGGATAAGAACAAAAAAGAACGAAATATCACACCTTGCAACAAGGATGATTCTTATTAAACTTGGTGGAAAAAACCCCAGACTTCACAATGGGGAACTCTAGCGCTGGCAATGGTTGTCGGAAGAGGCTGTAGGTTCTCTGCTCTTTGAGTTATTCAAACTTGCCTGGACAGGCCATGAGCAACCCAGCCTAGCCCTGTTTGGAGAAGTGTGTTCGGACTAAATGACCGCCAAGGATTTTTTCCAAGTCAAGGTGTTCCACAGTTGTAGCACAGTTATTACTGCACTAGAAAAGGTAAAGGTGTGGAAAGGAGCGCGTTTAGCAAGAGGGATCAGTAGTAGCCAAAAATAATTTTGCGGTTAAGTTGTTAGCAAGAAGATGACTTTGATTTGCTATTCGGAAAATCAAAGCCATCAACCACAGTCAGCAAAAAGCCTGGAGTTCTGATGAGTGGCTTCTTGATTTATTTGTCTTAGACCTTATGTTCAGCAGTGGCCATACAAATACTGCTAGCAACGAAGTGGTAAAATTTCAACCACTGCAAGATAGAAAAAGCTACAGGGGAAAGAGATAGTCTAGATATTTTCCAACCAGCTGCATCTGTAAAAAAAAATGCTGTCCTAAAACTGATGGTGAAGTTTAAATGATGGTGAAGTTATTTAAATGCTGACCGTGTTTAGAGTATATACTTTGCCTAAGTTTTGGTAAGACTGGAAGTACATTGAATGTAGGGCCTCTTTCACGTGGTTGGACTGAAGCCAGGCCATATACCAGTCTAAAACTTAACAGTTGGAGTTTCATAAGTGAATTTGACTCAGACAGCAGTGCATTTCCAGCTTCTGGTTTAGGGAGCATTTGTCTCAGTCCCAGCCATGAGCCTCTATTAGCGTTAAAATGGAAGTGGAAGAATTTCTGGAATAATCAGTGTATAATAATCATTCCTGGTGTTCTGGACAGTCTGTGCTTTTCCAGATATATACCTTGAGAACACATCTCTAAAGTTCATGTCCCTTTATCTTAATACTAAATGCTTCTTCAATTTACAAAGTCACTGCTCCCTTTATTGTAAAGCTTGAGTAGGAGAGACGTTTTGGAAAACAACTGTGATAAATGTGTAATATTTAGTCTCGGCTATTTTGTTCTTACCTTTACTTTTAACATAACAAGTTTCCATTTAACACAGTTGTTTTCATGCTTTTTGCCTTGCCTCTGGAAAAATTGAAATGCCACCCTTCTAGCATATGATTTGTATTGTTCTTCACATTGAACTTCATGATCATGTTCTCAAAGTTCATTGTTCCTCAACTGTCAGAATGCCTACAGACTAAGAAGGTGTGAAAACTGCTACAGATAGCATTAAAACTAGTACAAAGAAAGAAAAAAAATATCTGTACGGTTCATCCTTGATGTACATTACATGCTTCATTAATTTAGATATGGAATCTGTATTTGCATTCTTTAAAATAAATTCTTCCCTTAACTGTAGATAAACAACAGTCATTTCTGTCAGTGGGGAGTTGCACGTAGATAGGGAAGTGTGATATACAGTCCTTACCATAGTAAGTCACTCTAATGTCTTTTTTAAATTACTTCCCTGAAAATGTGAAATGTTGGTTTTCTTTTTGTCTCAGTTCCTTGCAAACGAGTAAGCCCTTTTTTATATTCTTACTAATTGTGCTGCTTTCAAATGATGCAAGCCCCCAAACTGCTAAATAATTCTACTTGTGTTGATCAGGAATCTAACTAGATATCTGACTAGCCAGATTTCTTCAAACCAGAACTCATTGTAGGCTGGTAAGAGGGATTATTGTTGAGATTTCTGGTTGAAAATGCACCTTCAAAGTATAATTGGAGTAGGAAATCCACTAAATTGAAGTGATGGACTGAATGGCATTATAAAGGGGAGTCATGTTTTCTGAAAGCCTTCAGGAGAAACTAGTCAATAGTTATTTACAGGATTGGAGAACATGCCCGAGAAGAGTTAGGTGCATAGGAGCAGTGCATTAACTCCAGGTTCATCTCCGTGATGTGACTTTAGTGGGTGCTGTGGCTGTTATATTTTCTCTGCTCTGGCAGCATATTTCCAAATGTATTTATGTAATTTATGTATTCTGGATATTGTGTGGGCTTTTAAATGACTGGTATGGTATTTGAATTAGGGTCTTGACATTTTTTCTCACATCAGGCAAATATCCTAATCTATTGCTAATCTATGTAATCTACTGCTAGATATCCTACAAGGAAGTGATCCAAATCTGTGCTTTTGGAGGAATGATGGAAACCATTACAGTGTAAAGTGGAAAATAAATGAAGGTTTGGTTGTATTGAGACAGGAACAACTGTTTCTCCTTCAGATCTAACTCTCTGCACCGCACCGTAGGCAGCGGAATACCTGTGGCTTAGATTTCTATGGTTTTGATGTAGCAGGAGAATCAAATGAATTAAGATGCAGTGGAATCCAGCCACATTTATTTCTGTCTTTCCCAAACTGATGTTCAGATGATGGGATAATGCAAATATAAGCTTTTGGGATACCCATGACTGCACAAGAGCTGTGATTACCTTGGACATCTTGGTAGCTGTTGACATACAGAGTAGAGTTTTCCACATGTCTCCTGTAATAAGGTGAATGAGGCAAACACAGTTACTTTGCAGTTGAATGTAGCAGTATAGATGATGCATATAGCCTCTATTATTCTACATGACTGAGGCAGTATCCTAAAGATAATGTATGCAGTGGGCTTTGGAGAAAGAATGGAACACATGAAGTAAAAGTAACCTGCTTTGAAGTATGCATATTGACATAATCTGTATTATTTTTGGTATCTGAAACCAAGGGGTTAATTCACATCCTCCACAGAACAAAAATACTATAAGGAACTAGACCGTGTCTCCTGGATTAATTCTAGCTTTCAGCAGCTGTGTGTCTGGAATAATTGAACATATATCATTTACCCCCAAAATATTAAAGGGCAGGTTGTTATTTCTGGCTTAACTTGAATTAATAATTTACTCAGGTTTTACATTACCTAGTTAATCTTATATACTTGTGTAGTTACTCTTTGAATGGTAAGGAATTCTTAAGGCTTATAGCTTCCAGAAGCAACTTGTCGCTGAAGTTTTGGTTTAGCTATTTATTATCAGTAAATGATTTTATCCCAAATCATGGGTAAAAAAGGAGTGTGCAACGATTTGTCTTTTCTCTAAGTCGTCGTTGCCTTTTGACAGAATTAGTGAAAAATTTCCTTCCTCCTTGTTCAGTGAGGCATTTACTTTTTCTTTGCTGTGACTGCATAATGAGTGCCTGCTGAGACAGTGTGTGTAATGCATACTTGTATGCATCAAAACCATGGGAGCTCAGACTTTAATCATAGGTCTCTGTTTACATGGAAAAAAAAGAAGTTACGTGGGTGTTCCACTTATATCGTGGAATTCTCCTTGGGAGTTGTTACGCATTTTATATCATGTTGAAAAATAAGGTGGTTTTTTAAACTTTGTTTGAATGCCTGTTGGTGTGTGACTTAATATGAACTTCACAAAACACCTGCAAATTAAGTACATGATTTGTAAATACAAAATTATGAGCCATTATTCAGAAAAGGATTCGTTTTCTGTTTTTCACAAAGCGCTTGTTCTTGACTGTGCTCAAGTTATTTGTATCTGCTGTTTGGCTTTGATCCCGAAGAAGAGAGAAGCTTGAATCTTCTGGAGGCTTTGCAGTTCTTCACAGGTCATGTGCACAGCTGGTCCGTCCCAGTTCTGTCCAGTTGCCCAGGTGCAGATGGCTTCCCACTTCTGTAGTTCTGTTCAACTATAGGTTGCAAACGGAAGATTTCAAAGTCCCATTTTATCCTTAAGCCTTACTCTTGCCATAAGTGTCTGCTAAATCTATTAGCAGTGGTGGTGGAGGCTTTGTCCAGTCTAGGCAGGTGCCCATATGTCTAAAGAAGTAGCTCTGCATTAGATTATTGCCTGATACCTAATAGAGAGGACACCATCTTGGAGCTGTAGTTTCTCAAAAGTGAGGGAGGACATTTGAGAGGCAGGAGTTTAGATAAAAGTTCAACTTTCTCTCCTTATTGATATCAATGAAACCAATAATGGTATATAAAGTAATCCCAGTTGCCTCTTGGTATATTTTTGCTCACATGTTCTGAACCGTGCCTCACAAAACCTCATTTAGTCCTGGTTTTCTTTCTAGGGAGTTTTTAACTTTTGTCTTTGGATGCCATTGATATCTGGAGCAAAATGCAGTTGACAGAATTAATTTAATTTAAAATTATATTAAGATTCAGTTCAATGTCTGTGGCTTGCCATTACAAATATCAGGAAAAGATGCACTGAGTATTCACGTCAGCCACGGAAGGTAGTTTTCTAAACCCTACTGGTTACTTTGGTTAACAGGACTGAAATTTAAAAAATTAACAAACAGAATCCACGAATAACCAGAGTTTCATTTCTTAGCCTCATTTCATACTTTCAAAAGGATGGATTCTGCATCGTTTCAAAAATACTGTGTTACATGAATTATTCCTGTCCAGGGACACACAGTGGACTTGCTCTGGACAGCTATGCCCATGAATGCTCTCTGCGAAGCTGACCATCTTATAATGTCTGCAGGAGACAGCCTGTTGCATACTGCAACAAGCAACTATTTTAATCTTAATGGTGCCATCTGTTTGGGAGGTGACTGCCATGTAAATACAGCCTGAGAGGAAGTACAAGGAATGTCAGTGTTTTCTGACAGAGGTGTGCTGGACATCTAACAGGTGAAGGACACCTTACCTTCCAATCGTGCTTTGGCTAGAATGCAATCCAAATCTCACCTGACCTCAGGGGCTGTAATTACTAGTTATGAATAGATTAACAATGCCTCCTCATTACATCACTTTCTATTTTTCTTGAGCAAAGGGTGAGGCAGACCTGTGATATTTTATTCCTCATATTGATGTGTTTTGTTACCAAGTCATATAGTAGTCTTTGTGATCAAGTAATTTCCTATGTTGGCAAAAAAGTGCCTTGCCTGGCAAAATTAAAAATGGATAATAAAGATATGAATGACAATAACTAAAAGCATTCTGAATTTACCTGCGTGCTGTGTCGTGGGGTGGCTACAGCATAGGAAAGGAATTTACTGTATACCAGTTTAAATACTGGTAAGCAGCTGGCCATTTCTAGGAATCTTTTTCCTGAATTCATGTAGGAATATATATTACAAATATCACAAGTTATTAACATGTGAATTTGAAAACCAGTGACAGATCATTTCTCTCAAACCAGACTTAATAATCAAAGCCATTTTGATGACCATATTTCATTCTTTTGAGCTATGGTAGACTGCAGAAGTGTAACTCTAGCTTGAAGTATTCAAAAGGAGAATTCATTTGGTGCCTATTGTTCTATAGCATTACTGTTCAGACATTCATACTGGGACTAATTGAGTTAAAAAAACAACGGATGGTGGATATAATTTCTCTGATTGATATCACTTCATTATTTTGCTATTTAAAATTCATCTCAATTTTTAAAGATGGTTATACACTATAATAAGGGATAGAAGAGATTATATACTATAATAAGGGATATAAGAGATTTCTTATTGATAAGAATCAGTTTCTAGTTCAGACCGTGTGGTAGGAAATTGAAACAACTATTAGAAAATTTTATTCAGACATTGAATTCTTCCTATATTTTTTCTATCAGATTTATAGAGGTTTATATGTTCCACGCTAAGCGTTTCAGAAATTAGTGTCACTGTAGCTATGACAAATACTATGTCTCAGTTAACATACAGTGCATGAGGGTATTACTTGAAATATTAGTGTTACAACAAGAGAGTTTCTCTTGGACCCCGAGTGAAAGCGTTTGCAGCAGGAAACAACTTCAGATGTTTAGTTAGCAAAGGATGCTGAGCTCTCAGCCAGGCCCTTTTAAGGCAGTCAGGTGTCATTAGCCTGGTTTACATCTCCCAGGTTCTAGTGTGACTACGGTTAGAGCCAAACTACAGCTGCCATGATTTTGAAGGCAGGGAAGGAGGCGTTGGTTTCGGGGGGAAGGGGGGAAATCTCCTTGGCTGTATGTACAGGACAGAAACACGTGTGTCCAGAGATCGCTGCCGGGAGCCCTGCAATGGTACCAGTTTAAACTCGTAGCACTGGAGTACAGGTTTGGGTTTTTTAAAAAAGTAACAGCTCTGGAACATTTTGAAGATGTGTTTGGCTCTGCTTTAGGGATTTAAGAGGACATCGTAATTTGTGCATAGCTCTGTGTTTCCTGTGGAAAAACCTTGCTTTGTAATTTATGCACCGCAGTTTTGCGGGGGGCACCCAATAGTGTTGCAATGTGGAAATCTCTTTTGATTTATGTGTAAGGAAAAAACTAAAAATGAATCTGATGGGATTAATTTTTAAGGTAACATGTAAATTAATCACCTTTTGAGATGATTCTTTGAGAATTTGAAGCCATTTTAATACAAGGGCCTTTTTTTTACTACAGTGGATGTCTGAACCCATTGTCGAATCTGCATTCAGTGTAACAGGACATCCATTTAATGTCTTTGTCATCAAATTAAGATCAAATGCAAAAGGCTAATAAGTACGTTATGTACTGAAGTGTATTTTCCCAGGATGACAGTTTCATTTCAGTGGAAAAAAAAAATAAAATCAGAGAACTGCATACTAACACTGTGCCTCCCTCTTCCTGAAATTCCCTTTAATAAGGAAATAACTTGTGGAATTTGGCAGATTTCCCCTTAACTGTGAGATAAAGACCATACATAAACAATAATATCCTGTCGTACTTGGTACCAAATTAGCTGACTTTTATTGCCACTGAATAGAAATGTGTAGTCTGGCTGCTTGCAGGGTTCATGCCTGAAATTCCAGAAATAACAGTGTTGAAGTTGACCACTTCAAAGGTTGTTATTCATCATCAGAAAACGTTTTTGACTGTTTGCTGACTGTTGATCTTCACACTCTTCTACATTTACCATTTCTTTGACATCATGGAAGAGGCACATTCTTTGTAAGCATAAATACTCTTTTTAAAGGGTAGGTGCACTGACTAAGGCATCATTTCCTAATTAAGAATTACAGTTATCCTTGGGAAATATGGGTTTTGATTTGAATGTGGAGGGGAGATGACTTCTGGCATATAATGAGGAAATATTATAGTAATATGCTACATCTTTGCTTATTGATCTGTGTGTACCATGCAGTGCTTAAGGAAATATTAATTTTCACAGAATGATGCATCTGGTGTCTGTACTACTGTTGTCTAATAATACCATTTACCACTAAATTCTCAGGAACCTCTGTGAGATAAATTTAGAAGTTGTTGTGGTTTAACCCCAGCTGACAGCTAAGCCCCAGCTCCCTCCCAGTGGGATGGAGGAAAGAACTGGAAGAGTACCAGTGAGAAAACTCGTGGGTTGAGATCAAGACAGTTTAATAGGGAAAGCAAAAGCTGTGGCACAAGCAAAGCAAAACGAGGAATTCATTCACCTCTTCCCATCAACAGGCAGGAGTTCAGCCATCCCCAGGACAGCAGGGCTCGTACGTAACAGTAACTTGGGAAGACAAACGTCATCACTCCAAACACCCCCAGCTTTCTATTGCTGAGCATGATGTCATAGGGTCTGGGATATCCCTCTGGTCAGCTGGGCTCAGCTGTCCCAGCTGGGTCCCCTCCCAGCTGCTTGTGCACCCCCAGCCTGCTGCCTGCTGGGGTGAGGAGCAGAAAGGCCCCGACTCTGTGTGAGCCCTGCCCAGCAGTAACGGAAACATCCCAGTGCTGTCAGCTCTGTTCTCAGCACAACTCCAAACCACAGCCCCATACCTGCTACTGTGAAGAAAATTAACTCTATCCCAGCCAAAACCATACATGCTGATGGTTTTTCGGCAGTGGAAATTAAGACACAGAAATGCATTACTTCCCAAGTGGTAGAGCCAGTGTGGATGCCTTCAGACCACGTACTTTCCTACAGTAGTAAACTCTCAGCATCTTCCACACTTGGACAGCTGTTGAAGTTGTTACGTTACATATGATGTCCCTCAACGTCCCATTTTCACTTTCCTTGTTTTCACCCAGCTCCAGTAGTAATTCGAGTGGCACAGAATGAGTTTTCTAATTGCCTGCCTCATTTTTATCACTTTGGAAGTTGTATCTCAACTAATTTTCTTGGCTTTCTGGTAAATGTAGTGTAATAGGTGAGTAAGGTCACAAAAGGCTATTGAATATTGTGAAGCAGAGGGAATATGGTTGCTAGAATCTGAGGACTATGTTGAAGACTTTACATTAAGATTTGTGATGGAGTAAAAGCCCAGATGAAATACATGATCATCAGTGGAGGGAAAGTGTGACAGCCCCCTGTGTGCACTGCTTTGCGTGGGTGACTGTAGAATCCCAGGGGGCTTTCCCCCACTGCTTGCCAGCAGAGGATTGATGTGACTTTTGTCTCTGGGAAGTGGCACACATGGGAGTAATGTTATGATTTTGTGAGTAGATAGCAATAACTGGAGTCCACATTTCTTTCATCTCAGCCAGTTTGTCGGTGATGTAGGCGCTGTGCTACCCTTAGCGTAGTGGTCAGTTCCCATAGGTACTGAGCTGTACACGTGCTATTCCACCTTGCACTGCGTTAGCACTCTGTTCCTTTGAAGGGTAAGTTCTGGAGAGGCTTTCCTCTTTTTTTTCTGGGAAATCATACTGAGTTCTACTCAACAGTTCCACACCTGTAATCAAAACGTACAGTGCGGACACCCTCAACCCACCGCTACCACGAGAATTCATCTGTCGAAAATCTCAACACCCTTCCAGTTTGATAGAGCACTGGTTCCCAAACGTCTGCTCCAACAAACCGCTGTCAGCAGAGAATATTTATTGAAGGCCACTATTCACACTTCACCCTGACGTTTTAATTGGAAGCAGATCATCTTCAGGCTGCTCCTGGTAGCAGCACAAGAAGAGCGGGCACTCTGTGCATCCCACTTGCTGGTCTGTAGGATATCCACTATCAACCTCAGGCAGATCTTTCTGTATGCTGAGGTTAGCAATTAGAGATAACAAGAGATAAGTGTTACAACATCCCCAGTAAACTGTTCTCATCTCTGTCTTCATGTTAAGCAACCTGACTAATAGGTTAACAGTTCCCTGAATTACAATGAGATTTGGAGAAGAGCTAATTGGTTGAACTTCAAAGCAAAGAAGCCTGCAGAAATACCTGTTGTGTGAAGAAAGCAACCAAAAGAAACACCTGAATAATAATTTCCTCTGAAAAAGTTGTGGTGCTGCCAATGTGTTACTCAGTTGCATTTAGTTGTGCAAGATTATACTCATACAGCAAAAGGGGGCTAATGATGCCTTTTGTTCCCTTGGTTCTCTCTAACTTCCAGTGCAGTGTCACCTGGTGAGCTGCTGTTGGACTAAATATTCTGAGTGTTTTGAACTTGATACCTGAAAGATTTCATTTCCCTAGGCAGCAGTAATTTGTGTGAGAGAGGGGACTCTTGGGCTGTGGTATGGCTGAAGATTCCCTAGCTCTGCAACTGGAGACTGGATTTGTTCTTTTTTCAGAGCACACTGCAATGATTGTTATCCCAGATTTTCAAAGGCAGGATTTGGGGTTGAAAGGTATGAATTAGCAGTTTGTCTGGTGGGTTCTCTTAGAGTTACTGCACCTATTGTTACGTGTAAGTGGTCTACGGCATCGAATGAATGCATGATAAGGATCCTTTCCAATAGTTATATGTATTTTTGCATTTCAATAGTTCATCATGATAGCTAGGCAGACTGTAGATCTAGCGTGCCTAGCTTTTGAATAGATGTTCTAAATGCATTTAAATATATATTTTAATGAAAGGAAAATTTTAAACAGTTCCATAGCATTTGTAATGTGAAGTAACATGCGTCTAAAAAGTTGGTAAAAGAAATTTCACATTGATCTGAATTTTGAAACCAAATGGGAGTTGCATATCTTCTTAATGGGGTTTGGCAGAACCTGTGTTTTGTGTCTGGTTTTGCTTTTCTGCCTGTACATGTGTGGGGTTTGTGTGTGTATCGATGACCATTTCAAGGAATACCAGGGAGCCAAATGCAAGCAGGACTTTTCAGAAAAGCAACCAGAATTCTCACTGTTAATGATTCTTCCAGTTGATTGGAAAAGCTAAATTTCCAAATTGCTTAAGATCTGCCTGAGGTTGATAGTGGATATCCTACAGACCAGCAAGTGGGATGCACAGAGTGCCCGCTCTTCTTGTGCTGCTACCAGGAGCAGCCTGAAGATGATCTGCTTCCAATTAAAACGTCAGGGTGAAGTGTGAATAGTGGCCTTCAATAAATATTCTCTGCTGACAGCGGTTTGTTGGAGCAGACGTTTGGGAACCAGTGCTCTATCAAATTGAAAGTGTGTTGAGATTTTTAGATAGATGAATTCTCATGCCCAGAGTTGCTCACTTTGCCAGGTACTGCATTAATAATCCTAGTTTTACAGAACTTGTAAGGGAACCTGAAGGAATTTTTTTTTTCCCCCCAGTAAAATAAAGATCCTTAGTTTATTAGCCCTATATCAAGTTCTCAAGGGATAATATATGTGATAGAAAGTAGATTTCCTCCCAATACACATAGGAGAGAAAAGTACTACTTTTAAATAAAATCTCTTGTCATAATCATCTGGATGTTTTATTCATTTCATTTAAGTGGCAAAACAAAGACATTCTTAAATTCAGAGATTTTTAACCTTCCACTGCATGTAGTTATTCACGAGACTGTTTCAGGAGGTGTTAAACATCTTTATTTCTTATCACTATTTTTGCTCAGCTACATATTTAATATAAGCAATGAATAATGTGAAAAGTTAATACATTTTAATGACAAAGATATCCCATCCTTTTCAAACAGCTGAAGCTAATATAGAATCATAGGTTGACTTTTGCACTTTTAGGCTACATTTTAATGGCAGTCTTCATGCTGAACTTGGATCTGTACTAAATGAAAGTATAATAACGTGTTCAGATTTAACAGTACTCCCCTCAAGCTGTCTTTCCTTCAGGCTCTTTAGATCATGATGCTTTTCTACTTACTTTCTGGGTTTTTTAACACAAAACCCAGATGTTTGTAAATTAGATTTAATTAATTGTGTTTTAAAACCCAAGAGCTGGGTATTTCTACAGAAGATCATTGATTGTCAAAAGCTTATAGTAAATATTAGGAGAGATAACAGTTAATCTTCCCATTTTAAGACTTATTTGTCTACCACATTCTTTATTTCTTTATAATACATTGCTCATGCCCTACTTGGTTAATCTTAAGATAAAGAATAAACAGACACTGTCACCACAGTTTATCCATCCTTAGCTATTTTTTTCCTCTGCTACCCCGTGGTGAACAGCCCCTCTTAATTCTGCTTGCTTTTAAAGCCTCTGTTCTAAGGACTTGTGGTTTTATAGGTTTCTGTTATTAACATCTATGAATTAACCCGCGTCGACAGGCTTGTGCACCTCTGTGATACTCAGTATAAAGAATGTGAAATAAGAAAATTGTACATTTGTTTTGCTGTGCATTTGAGCATGGATTCCTTATTCAGAGACTCTCTTTTTTTTTTTCTTTTTTTTTTAAGCATATAATAAATCTGACTGTGCACTTCATTTGGTCTTTGAAAACAAAGTGGTATCCTCTAGACGTGAGTAGGTTTCATAATACAGGATGTGAAGCACTCTGTATAGATGCTGTTCTTAAGCTCTTGTTTCTGTTATTTTAATGTCTCCAAAGCTTCTCTGTCCCTCTCCTCAGCTGTCAATGCCTTGTATTCTCCGGAGTATTACAAGAAATCAATCTACTTTGTTTCCAACACAGCATGATGCAAGCGAGAAATTAAAAGGTTTCTAAGAGAAAATATTCATGTTGAAGGCTCTATACTCAAAGGGTATATTCTGCTAATATCAGTGTACCTAGTTAGAGCAACCGTGATCCAAGATGCAGTTGAAGAGAGAAGAATCTAATTGAAAAAGAATAATTAAAATTGATTCTAACAAAAAGAGGATAAAATATTTTGATTTAGATCCATGCATTTGTACACATGAATACGTAAAACGTTAAAGCAGAAAATACCTGGCTGGTTTGGTAGTGAAATTGTTTATCACAGGTTTCTTCAGGAACAGTGTTTTCTCATAATCATTTTCTGATAAAGACAGTTGAGGTGCAGATATATTTTCCTATATCCACTCAAATGTATACTGGTTATCTTTTTAATTAGTCCTTTTTTTTATTTTTTAAGTTTGTTGTTTTGCATGATATGATGATAACCTGCAAAGCACCAGATGAGGCATCTCTCTGGTTCACGATTCTGTGAAGTATGAATTCTGTAAGAGAAATTCAGGTTTTGTTTGTCCATCCCTTATTATTAACTATTTATTGATGAGCTTATTATGAGCCTGTATTTGTCTTAGAACGTTGTGCTCTTCTCAGTTACTGGCCAGCTCTCACAGGCAAGTCACTGAAGACCAGATTTAGTTTCTGATAAAAAAATAAGAAAGGAAAAATGCTAAAAACACCTGTCATGACAAAATCAAATCCTTTCATGCCTTTTCTAATAAAAAGCACAAAAGCTGTGCAGAGTTAATGTTTAAGAGCCCTTTGTAATTCACAGTTAACTTGTAAAAGTGCCTCCTGAATTGTCCCTGTTCTGTAAAGCTTGCCAGGCAGTGAGGGAACCTGGGACGGTGCCTTGTTGGCTTCCCCCAGTGTACTGCAACCTCTACCTTTACTCATTCCACTGCTCCACCCAGCCCTCAGACACCTGAAGGAGTGGAAGGATGTAACCCTCTGCTTAAGATATCTGCAACCTGTTTCTTTTGGTGTATGTAAAATGAGGCCTAAACATGCAGAACAGTTCCATTTTTGTTTGGCTTCTGGGTTGTATTGACAGGACATTCTTTGTTACTTCCTGTGAATGACTAATACATGAAAAAGGTCCGTGCTGCCATGACTCAGGCAAGCTGAAGTTGAACATTGGCAGCCAAAGAAGCGAACATCTTTTGCCAGGCATACCCCTCTACCAAGGGACTCTGACAGGGAGCAGTTATCCTTGTGTCTTCCCCCAAGTCTGCTCCTCTTCTTAGCTAAGCACTAATTAAGCAGGGCTCTTCCTTTTTTGTTCCTCCTTTGAAGTCTGTTGTTCGCCTCTGGGAGAGGCTGATTAGGCACCCGACAGCCCATTAGCTCCTTCCAGACTCATATAATGGGGTGTACAAGCCCTGCATTATGCCACTGCAAAATCTTCCCGTTGGGAGCCAAAGGACAAAAAGGTTATGGAAAATAGATTAATAATCTCCTACCCCCACCCCTTTCCAGTGTTACATCCGCACAGTCATCCGTACAGTCTGTCAGGCATCTACGTAATCACCCCAGCACAAGTAGAGCAGAACCTTTTTGTAGTGCCTGATTATTTATTAGAGCTACTGATCACAGAAGAAATCCCACTGAAGTATAATTCAGAGAAGACTGTAGGAGTGAAACTTCGCATAAGCAAAGTTTTCATGAATTTTAAGAAGTGTTTAAAGTGCCATAAGTGACTTTTCATTATATCTGAGTTAATGGTATGGTCTTTTTTATGCTTCTCTCCCCTGCTTTATCTGCCCCCTTCAGCTTTGCTGATAATGCCAGGGTAGAGTTAGCGGGAAATTTAGGGCTGAAGAAGTGTAGAATCATCTCAAGCAGACACCACTGTAATGTATCCAAGTTACTTTTATGTATATATACATATATATATTACATAGAGGATTACCCCTTCTTCATACAGTCCTGAGTGATTAAAATGCAGGGTGAAAGAGCTGCCTGTGAAGGGAGGCTCTGGGCTGCTCAACAACAAAGGATTACCATCCTGTGTGCTGATTATTACACAGTTCTGAGAATTCTGCTAAGAGCTGTGGAAATGAAACTCAAATATAGTCACTCTGTTTTATTACGAGTGTCTTGTATGCCGTGGGACATTACTGAAAAACAGTCTGGAAGCGGGATCTTCCCAGCACTTGTACTTCATGGAGTTTTCCTCTCATCAAATGCATTTTTTTCAGCTAACAGTCACAGATGATTTATTTACAACTACATGCTGGCCCTTCTCCCAAGATTTTTGTTTCATTAATGAGACTTTTGAACAAAACTTTGTACACTATTCCTAGGTATGCAATGTAAAACTACTCTATTTCATTCCGTCTAGTTACTTCCTTGAGTTTTTATCAGTTGTCTGAAAGTTAGACACTAAAAATGAGTCTTAAGGATCTGAGGTAGGTAAGCATTGAATACCCTTAGTGCCTTCCTTGGGATTTTATCCATAGGCAGCTGAACTTTGATAGTTTGAGTCTTTAACCCATGTTAAATCCATTTAAATTAGCTTAGTCTAAGTCAAAACAGGCTGAAGAAATAGTGTTTGAACTGTGAAAACTTGCTGTAAAGTGTGGCTGTGCTAGCATCCAACAGTATCTGCTTACTCCCCTGCAAGGTCATCCAGCTGGAACAAAAAGGTAGGAGTTTGGCATGTGTATGGGCCTCTGACTGTCTGAAGCAGTTGAACTAAAACTCAATTTTGCTGTAAAGAGACCAATAACTGAAAATGCTTGAACTGGTTCGTGTAACTTCAGGTTGCTATATAATATATACTAGCAGTATAACATCAATTTCAAACCATTCATACATTTGATGCTGATACAATCATGTTTGTTGAAATGTAGTGTCAGAACCTTCATATTATTCTGATCCTTCATTTCCCAAAAAGAAAATTCAGAGGAGAGGTTTCCAGTTGGTAGTGCACACATAGTCTGAACTGATCTTTAGTCTAGTAGTCTGAGTAAATCATCACAGTGAGAAAATACAGAGAATCGTATATAAAGTGCTTAGACTGAGTTACATTTTATAATGTAAGATGTTCAGTCTGTACAATAGAGAGATAGAGACCATAGCCAAATGTAAGCTGGAGAATATGTTGAATTGTCACAGTTTAGGGTCAGGGCAGCCCCTTAGACCTGTAGCTCTCTGTTTAACCCCCTCCCTCCCCAAAGGGGAAGAGAAAGGGAATAAGGCAGAGAGACTCAGCCATTAGAAAAGGAAGCTAGAACAGCTTTAAGGAAAAATAAAATAATAATAAAAATGGAATATGTGCAGATATATACAAACCCAGTATGGAACCCAATCCCCCTGATGGTAATTCCATCCCCGTCACCACTGATGCTGTGGAGCAGGCACTGGGGCAGTCCCAGGCTGGGCCCCGCAGCAGACGGGAGCTGTGTTCAGGAGCTGGATTCTGGTACCGGGTTCAGGATCACACAGACCGGGATCGAAGGCAGAACGGTCAGAGGCCTCCTTGGGTGCTGGCCAGTGAAGAAGAAATCGGAAGAGGACCCGAGCTGAGCAAAGTCCAGCAGGACCCTCATGATCTCTTAGCTTTTTACCAAATATGCCGTCTATGGGCTGGAATCCCTCGTTGGTCAGTTTGGGGTCACCTGTCCTGTCCGCTCCTCCCCCCAGGTGTCTGCTTTCACTTTCTGCACCCCCCAGTGTGGTACACAAGACCCAGCAGTGGCCTTGGTCT
>WTSP01011373.1:70078-135469 GCA_025331215.1 Actenoides lindsayi
TGGAGCAGGCACCGGGGCAGTCCCAGGCTGGGCCCCGCAGCAGCCGGGAGCTGTGTTCAGGAGCTGGATTCTGGTACCAGGGTCAGGAACACACAGATGGGGATTGAAGGCAGAACGGAGAGAGGCCTCCTTGGCTGTAAGGAAACTGGAAGGGGACCCAAGCCAAGCTGAGCAAGGCAGGCAAAACAGGATAGGAAGGACAGCTCATGAGATTGCCGTGGTATTGACTGATAAGTATTGAAGCACTTCAGTGACAGACAGAGAACCCCCCATATCTGACTCTGTGACAAGAGGAAGAACAAAGTGTTTTCACATCTCTGCCTTATGCCAGAGCATGGCTCAGTGGCACCAGAAGAAAATAGCTCTGGAAAACTCCAGAGTTTTAAGGAGCTCCATGAAAAAAAAAAATCACTGATTGTTTTTCTCACTCAGGAGCGCTAACCAGGCTTGATTAAAAGGCACGATGGTTTTCTTCATGCTACCAAGATGAAGCTAGCTTGTGAGAGAAACAGTTTTTCTGCTTATATATCTGCTGACAGATTACTGTTGTTGTTAAAACAAAATAGCTTTTCCCTTATCTACAGGCTTTGAAGTAAGGAATAAAATGGTGAAACAAGGACTTTGTCTTCATTTGTGTAGGTATCACTGGGCTTGTGAAGAAAATACTGTTTTGGTCATTGTCATGACGGGTGATCTAGGACACTGAGCGAGCTCGATCAGTTATAGTACAGCTAGTTGGCAAGTCAGGAGGGAGCAGCAAGCAAGTACTCAGGATTGTGTACCCCAAATACCCTTCTAAACTGTGATTTCCTTTCAATATGAACTGCAATTTGCATTTTTCTGTCTCTCTACTTAACACTTCAATAGGATGTGACATGTTTTTAAAGAACTGGGAAGAGCAGAGAATATAACTGAAAGAGTGGAGTGGATAATATTTACAAACCCAGGTTATTCAACCCCTGGATGTAGATTGTCCAGTCAGATGAGCCTAATTTATGCAGAAAGGCAAGTGTGCTATTTGTTGAAAGGTCCGTTCTTTGCTATCAAACTTGATGGATGGATTAAAGGAAAAGGAAGGATTTCATTAAAGGCACATTTCAAAGTCAGTGTAAGGGATACATCTCTACAAATATTTCCACTGAACAGGAGGCAATCTATAATGCCACCGAGTCTGGAGCCAATTCTGTTTTCTCATGTGTACGAAGATGGTGAATCTTTTTCCTTGGTGTAATACTAGCCAGATACTTTAGCCATTGCCAAACACTATTGTTTCCTCTCACACAAAACCCACACGTATCCAGTTGTGCACTTGCTCTCATTACTGCGCAGACTAACCCTAAGCATTCTGAAGAGAAGTTTGTAATTGGCCTTGGTTTTCTTTCATGACTTCAGTAGAATTGTGTCCTTCCTTCTAATACTACTCAAGCATTTTTGTTAGGAGTGGTAGGTGAGTTACCATCGTTGTTCTCAAAGATGAACTAAGATAGCTGAAATGCTTTTGTGACTCCTGCCTTTCTCCCACTACTGTTTTTATGCTGTTCCTCTATTATTCCCTGGGTTTCAATCTGCATTCTGTCCCCCTTCGTCTCTGCCGTACAGGATCACAGAAATAAAAGCTGGCAATGATAGACTATTTGGGAAATACGTAGTACAGAGAGGGAAATTCAGATCTGGAGGAATGCAAACAGAGGCCCTGCTGCTAATCTCCTGGGGTTTATTCCATATTTCTACCATAACACCTTTTTTGTAGCTTCAGGATATCACTCTAATGCGACTGAGTAGTAAATAGCACCTTCAGCTGCTTAGTTTCCTTTTCTTTAACAACCGCCTATCAGGTTGTTAAATGGCACCGGTTTTTATCACATTGCATGTCTGTGATTTGGGAAGGGAAAGGTATGTAAAGGCTAAACATACTGATACTGGGTAGATAGGAAGAGAGGTTGAGAGCGTTTTTCTCTTGCAGACTTGAGTTGAAAAGAACCCAGGAACATGTACTTAACATTTTAAGAAGAGAGAGTTAAAAATGGGAGCTAAACTTTTAACATCAGATCTTCTTTTTCTTGCGGATATTATTTTTTTTCTAATCTCAGAAGGACTAAAAGGCAACCTCTCAATGGCACACAGAATATGATTTTTCACACACTGTTTCATTAGTGTGCCTAAGCTGTGACCTGCAGCAGCTCTGTCCTGCTGAAGAGTTGAACCCCGCCTGGTATTCTACCTGGAAGCTGCGCGTGACCTGCAGCACTGGGGTGTTCTGAGGACTTTAAAAAGCAGGGTACAGTAAATGGGGAAAATAAAATAATCCTCAGCGGTGGGAAGGTTAGTTAAAAAAAAGAACAGTAAGTTTCTCACCGTGATTTACCTTGATTGAAGACAGCCATAGGGTCCAACAGACTGAAGGGAAAATGCAGGAAGACAGTATTTTCTCTTGCTCCATCTCTGCTTAGGTAGGACTTTGATACTCTATCAGCAGTTTAGAAGCTCCAGGATTTTTGAAGTGCTGTGAGACACAGAGATTG
The DNA here is from genome assembly GCA_025331215.1 of Actenoides lindsayi. Classification (NCBI taxonomy): domain Eukaryota; kingdom Metazoa; phylum Chordata; class Aves; order Coraciiformes; family Alcedinidae; genus Actenoides; species Actenoides lindsayi. The sequence goes on from WTSP01011373.1 coordinate 72,601, forward strand.
CAGCTTGAAAAATATGTAAGTTGTTATTTTACCTTTATTGATGTATTTTTTACAGAAAGGATATGATAAAATTATCGAGGGCAGTGGTGAGAAAAATGTATATGAATATTTAAAAATATACGGCAAGAGAAATTTTGGGGGCTATATTAAACTGTAAACAAAAACTACTGAAAGGCTGCTTCTCTCAGTAGACTTTGTGGTTTCATCCGCACTTTACCTAGACTATGTTTCTTTACTCAGTTAAAGAACATCGTTCATTTCTCCAAAACTCTTACTGTGGTCTAGCCTTTGCCTGTATTGCTTTGTTTCAGTGTGATCCTTACGCTGCTGATCTTTATTCTTTGTGATGTTCTTCAGTCTGAACTGTCAATTTATGTTTCTTCAGCTGTCTTTTCACTTATTTCCCCAATATATATCCTATGGCAGTCCTCGGTTATATGTCTGTACAACCACTGGTAAATATATCACCCCGCTTACCTTCTAAAGGAGCTTACCTTACGTGCACGGGGTTTCCAGCTGGGAAGAACTTGTCAGTGCCTCAGGCTGTTTCTGGTTCTTGCTTTTACAACTATCCTTGTTTACAAGAACTACGTCCATGTTTAGATATAAATTTTGCCAGAGGGCTTTTCTATTCCAATTGCAAGAACCTGCAGTTGGAACAGACCGCTAACGATATTGTGTAAATGAGAAGTTATTACACGTGATTCTGTGATTGAGTATTTAATTATTTTCTGTTTGGCTTTTTCCACAAGTGGGTACTTCTAGTGCAGTAAACGATTTATTTTTTTCTCAAAGTTTTGTGTTTGAATCATGTATCTACTCTTACGATTAATAGATTATTATCTTGAAAAAATAATTATTCGTATTTCTTGGGGGGGGTTGTGGTATTCACTACACCACTGTCCAAGTCACTGTGATCGTAGCTGTTCAGAGGGTTGGACCAGAGCAACAGGGGCTCCCTGTTCACAGCTCAGTTTTCTGCGAGCTGGACAAATGCATTATTGCATCCCTGAAACACAGGCCTCAAAACCGTATTTGGGATCCCATCTTAGGAGAGATATCTAATGGATATACATTATCGTGGTGCTTTAGGCTTTGCCAAAGCGTCTGCATTCGTGCACATCCTGCTTCTTAGGACGTGATTCAGAACCAGCTGCACTTCGGAAGAGATTCGCGCTGTCATCAGAAAAAAGGGGCAACCAAATTACAGCTGAGTCAGCAGATGCTTTTGCATTAGTGATATGAATAGGCTCCGAGCCAGCAGTAATCATACGAATAACTGAGTATTTGTACATGAGTGGAACATGTGAAAGTCTGTATGGAGGAAGAAGTAGCAAGGAGATCTTTTGAATGTATCTCTCTAATGGGTAAAAAAAAAAAAAAAAAAGGAGAAGATCTGGGGTATGTATATTAATCAGGTCTATTTATCACTTGATTTTGTACTTTTATTCACTCTTTTCAAAACATGTTCTCTCATTTCTTAGAACTTTTGTAAAAATCCATTTTCAGTATGTGAGAACAAGTCAAATTATAGATCTGCATTTAAATTTTGCTGTTTTATTCATGGGGATATGTTTGTAGATGCAAAAAAAAAGTGTAATATGGATTATACCAGTTGTGACCAAATTCCACTGTAGTGACTTGAAACATTTAATTACATTTAAGTTGTCTCTGGAGCTTTTGAGTTAGTTCCAGATTCAGTACTAAGTCTTTCCAGTAGTTCGCTCCCTGGCTGGTCTCAGATATTATCCTAAATATTAACAAGCAAGGGAACTTTCCGAAATCTTAGGAGGTTTGGAGGATAAGCACGAGATTTGGAGATGAACATAGTGTAATTCTGTGCTGAGGCTTTGGGTGGTATTTCAAAAGCAGCAACAAACACCTGAGGGAATGGCAGAATCAGAGGATGGCTGAGGTGGGCTGACTCCTCTGGACAAGGGCCGGTCCAGCCTTGCTGAGAGCAAGGGCAGCTGCAGCAGGATGGCCAGGGCTGCATCTGCTTGGCTTTTGAGTATCTCCAGGAGTGGAGACTACACAGCCTCTCTGGGCAGCCTGTTCCTGTGTTCAATCATCTTGTCCTTAAGTTTAAATTACGTTTTAATTTGTGTTGAATGGAATTGTTGGTATGGTAAAATTATGGAGCTTTACACTTTTAAGTCTCTTATATACAACTTGGGTCTTGGTAACATCTAAATGGAAACCGTGTGTTCTTACACTACTTTTCATGTTCAAGTGAATATTTCTGCCTATGTTGTGGCTATTCTGTGCATAAACTCTGGCCATCGCAGCTCTCACTGGCAAACGTCTATAACATTATTTTTTTCTCGTTACAATGTATGGGTTTAGTTCTTAATATACTTTAATAACTCTTTGGCACCCTTACAAGGAGTTTTAATATTAGCACTTCCATACTTGTAATGAAAACAATTTTCATGCAGGCAATCTAGTGATCTGCTGAGTATGAGACAGGACGTCACCAGCAGATGGGAATGCAACCCAAGGGGCTTGGTTATCTCCTACCTACCTCTAACTTGATGACAAAGAAAACCAAACCAGAAGTTGCCAATGAATTGTAGAAAGTGCTGGCTTTCTGGCAGTGCATCTCAAAAACACGTGCTTAAATTGTGCAAAATAATGGAAAACCGAGGCATACTTTTTATTGGCAAAACCAGCCCAAAAGTAAATGACAAGCTCTGAAAATACAGAGCTGTGTTATTGATGTGTGTAGACAACGCTGCACTGCTTGTATACCTGAATTTTGTTCGTGTTAGAGTAGTTGTATGGGAACAAAAATACTCAGCCATGGTTTGAAAATATCTTGCAGTTTCTGCTACCATTAAGTTGCCAGTCCAGATTTGTATTTTAAAAGTGATTTCCTCTTTGTTACGGTTTGCGTTGTGGTTTGTTTGGGGTTGAGTTTCCTTTGTTGTGGGTTGGTTGGGGTTGGTTTGTTTGTTTGCGTGTGGGTTCTTTGGCTTTGTCTGCCGGTGATTTTTGTCGCTTTGTCGTCGTCTTATTTTCACGTGGCTACGATACCTCGTGAGGCAGGTGAACAAAATATGTATGTAAGGGCAGCTCGTACTGCCACCGCTTAGAGCTTATTTAGAACTCCTGCAGTTAGAGCCAAAGCCATTAGATGGTGCCACGCTGTAACCAGAAGCTTCGTGTGCCGAGAACTGGCTGCGTGTTCTCTCTGGCACGATCTGCAATGACTAAACCCATTCTTCTAGCGCACTGACTTGTATTGGTCAGCCTGAGTCATTATGCGCAAAACCCGGACAATAAATAAAACCCCTAGAATTTTTTTTTATTTTTTTTTTTTTGTATTTGTTTCAATGAAAAGGCTGCAGCATCCTGAAAATTCAACAAAAGAGGAGGCAGTGGCAGGGCAGATTTACTGCCCCTTTTTCAGTCGAAAGCAGTGCGCAATCTAAATGATTTACTTGTTTGCTAGCCCTGCGTGGTGCTGTCTCCTGGGTTATCAGTCACCTAAATGGCCAATGTAGTACAATGAAAATGATAGTGCCCTTACAAATTCACAGCAATTTACTGGTTAGGATTTCAAACTGGTAAATTATTTAATTTCCATTTTTTTTCAGTTACTGTTCAAGGTTGAAAACTTAGGCACGGGATGTTAAAAATAGAAAAGATTTTAGCAGCTTTGGAAGCCCAGGTTGTAAAGCTGTGGTGGTAAAATGGTGAGCTTTATTCTGGATGTAGATGTAATATCCTTAGGCTTTTGTACGAGCTTTTGACTTACTGCTGTGTGACATTCTGATAAAAAATTAACACTCTGCAATATCAGCAAAGCCCATCTTAAATGGATTAACTGCTAGTTGACATATCAAAAAGTAGTTGCTAATGGGGCATCACCACTTAAATGGGGGGGTGGCTTTACCCTGTTTGTGTGGTAATGGTAGGAAACCTGACTCGCTGCCTTTTCGCATGTGAATGAGAGATATAAAATCATGGCTAGTATCTAAGGGTGACATAAAAATTGTTAGGGTGGCAGGTCATGACCTGGTCAGGGCACCCATGAAGAGGAGTTTGGGTTACTCTGTGACCTCAGCCCGCGCAAGCAAATCCACCTATTGTAAGTACAGACAAATGTGGCATTATAAAGCTGGGTAGTTAGGAACGTGCAGTGCAATTTATATAAAGATGGGGGCTGTATTCTGAGAAAGGAAAATTGAAAATAATCCATAGGTGAATTTTAATGATGCTGTTAAGACAATATAAGTCCTTGTTCTTGAAGGAAGATTCTTCCCTGCGGTTTCCATTGGCATATGGCCATGCGGTCACCCAAATGAGGGCTAAGTATTTTCTTTGGTAGGTCAGTTTTAAGCTGGATCAGTTCCCTTATCTGGCTGAATGTGTGGCCTCATAAGCTCTTGTGCTTGGCATAGTTGGGAGCTGGGGAATAATTGGATTGCCTTTTTCAGTGGAATTCATAATTGATTACGAAAGCAAACCCTGTCACCACACAATTCAGCAGGAGCTCCCCCTAAGAAGCCTTGGATAGGAACATTGCAGAGTAATGCAAAGAATCTGGGGCAAGCATTGTATAGATACATAAATATATATTGCAACATTGAGACCACTGTGACGGCAGTTCTGGTGTCTGTAATTTTACAAGATCTTTATCTCGAGAGCGATTCAACGACTGGAGAAAACCTTTGGAGGAGAGACTCTTCAACCTCAGTAATTTTATCACCTGAAGAATGTCGAAGAAGGACTTTATTACAGTGTGTGTAACAGCCCAGGCAATAACAACGTTCCTCACCACGTGATGTGACTACTGGAATCGTGATGACATTCAGCAGTATGCTGACTACATGTCCACCAGGGCATAAATAACGAAAGCCCAGCTACTGCAGGGTGTATTCATAGCAGCTGGACATTGTGCAGGTGCCTTCCATACAGGTATCTGATCAAAATCCAGATCTTGTCCCTCAGAAAACTTCTACTGATCTCAGAACATTTCAGTCAAGATTTGGTGAAACTCTGGAAACAAATTCAGCAAGGGCCTTTCCCATGCTTTCAAGTTAATCCAGAATATAGGTATGAGTGTTGCCTCATGCACATCATAAGTTTCTTAACCAGCTACTCCAATCTTATTTCCTTGAGTTTTCTTTGCATCTTCTTTAGACTTGCATTGAGACAGTGTGATAGACAGTTACCACTATCTTTTCCTCTTTGATACTTCATACAACGTGAAGGAGAGAATAAATTCCAGGTACCATTGTTAGGTTTTATTTCCTTTAAAACTCTAAGATAATGAAGGCTTTGATAGACCAATCTCAATTATTATTTTTTTTCCCTGTTTGTCTACCAAACACTTTAAAAACCAAATTCCTCATAAAAAATGAGCATAAATACCTCTTTAAAAGAAAGGAGAGCAAGAAAAAAAGAATGACGGAATAGGGCAAGGCTTGGAGTGAGTTTATTAACCTTCCATCTGTGGAGACCTTGCTTCAGAAACTGTTTAGGACAGGTGACATGAGCTTGATGTGCTCAATTTGATTCCAAGAAGACATTTGTCCAACCAAACCAGAGGCTGACCCAGTTGTCCATAGCTGACAGGTTCTGTAGCTGAACAGTGGGGATACTGGAGGTCAAGACTAAGCTGCCTTGGCAGAACCGTGGGAAGGAGTTTTCACTGAGTTATGGTTCCCTCTCTGAAGTTGGAAGGTTGGGTTATTTCCTTGTCTCAGCCAAAGCTGCAAAAAGTGCTGAGAGTTGCGAAAGCATTTTTTTTTTCAAAATTGTGACTTTTATTCTGTTATGTAACCACAAAATAGTGGTGCCAAAGTGAATCGCGGTAACCAAAAGACATTCTAAAAGGAGAAATCCACACTTTCACTTCATGTTATGGCTAAGGCAGCGTGTGTTACAGGTAGTGAATTGCTAGGGTGCATAATGTGTGACCATCGACTTAAATATTTCTTTTAAGCTTTGAAACAGGAGACTTGACTAAACAGAAGTCTTTAAGAATTTTGGGACCCGTTTCCGTACGTATTTCAACCGATCTCATTGTATTTAATTATTACAGTGGATCTTGATTTTTTTCCCTCTATAGCTCTAACAGATTACTTTCCCTTTGTGAAAGCAGAAGAGGAGGATTACATCACAAAGTTCTTTTCCTCTTTGCAGTTCCCAAGATCTTAGAAATGCAGAATGAGGAAGTGCCTTGAATACTCGTATTGCGTGATTATTCTAACAAACATTTGTTTGTGATATGCTTGTCTTCACTGCTCAGATCCTGCTTGCTTGAGACAATAGCTAAGCATCTGCTAGTCACTGCAAAATCCTACAAAATAAAGACCAAAATTTTACCTCAACTGACACCAATCAGTGAAGCAGATGCTGCAGAAACACTGAAGAGAATTTTAACATTGTTTTGATTGCTTGTTGAAAGTCAAATAGTGTTCATCTCAGTGGGGCAGTGACTTAAAGGCATGGGGAAAGAAAAAAAAAGGACATTTTTGTCAGTTATTATTCTTTTATTGCTATTTCTTAAATTGCTTAAATGTCTTATATATTGCAAACTCTGGTAGTTTGTTTGGCATTACTTAAGGTGATTTGAGAATGCCCTTTCATGCTGCTAGGTTGCAGTGACCAGCTTTTCAGTCTGAAATAGAATTGCTTAGTATAAATATTTACTTTTTGAATTTGAAACTTTGTTAAAAACGTTATGATTCCTGAGTTTGGGTTTTTTGTTTGTTTGGTGTTTTTTAATGGGATTATAAAATAATAGATGTATTTTAGACCCAGTGACTGAAATTGTAAAGCTGGCTATAATGCTTGTTAGGAAGGAGACTGAATTTTAACATGAGCTTTGTGTAAGAGCAAGTAACTTTTGTGAACATGATGTCTGTGAGATGTGAACTCTGACAGTATTTTTGAATTCTTGAAGCTGCAGCTGATGACAGCAGCAAATGCTGACTGCAGAACTGTATCAGATACGGATACTGCTGCAATTAAAGGAAACAGAAAAATACCTTATTGAAGTAAAATCAGAGCCACTGCAGCCACTCCCTCTTTTCAGTGATCTCACAAACTGGGACCGTAACTGCTCAGAGGGGATCCTCCTGGCTTTCAGATAAATAATGCTTACATTGTCAGGAACCTCACGTTTGTTCTGCTACTTCAGATGGTGGATTTTCCTAACTCTTTTGTCACGATGTTTCTGCTGTTACCTGAAAAGAAAGAAAATCTGCGTCCCTTAATAACCACTAGAGTAGGTAGTGGATATCTTGCTGGATAGAGTTCCTTTGTGTCCCTACATCCACTTAGTCTTTAGGGTGAACAGATCATATTTGTTGTTCCCAGCACTTACAGCTCTTATGTCAGGTGTGGCAGTGCAAATGAAGTTGTCCTTCCTGACGCAGCTGTGTACTTACTTGATGAAGTTATGGATCAAAATGAATGAGGTTTACACTTACTTTTATTAACTATCAAAAAAATACAAGGTAGGAAAACATTATATTCCGGTGCCTCACAACAGGCTTGGAAGAAAAATGAATTTAGGAAAAAAAACCCATTTACCATGAAGTTCTGGCGACAGTCACGCTTTTGTCATTTGTAAAGTCCTGCTTTATTTTATTAATACAGTATGGTGAGGGGAAGCTAGACAATCATACTGGTAAATAAGGTCGATTATTTAATAATTGCAATATAATTAATGATTATAATATTTAAGGGCAAGCTTCGGCTTCATCTGCTGTTTCTCCTGATGTAAGGAATCAAGGAAGTATATACAGGCATGTTGAAGAGAATGGGGATAGTGACAGAAAAGAAAGCTCCACTGTCCAGATTGGTAGCCAGGAGGTGTCTTCTCTGACCCTTTGTTTAAATTTATTTAAATCTTAGATTGTAAACATTCTTTTTTTCTCTTCTCTCCCTCTCCCTTTTCCTGCTGACTCAGTCCATCAGTTTCCATTTAGCTCGGCAGAAAATTCAAGGAAATCTTCCAAGAACAGCTCAGAGATACATGAATCTTCTGAAATACTATGAAATTAAATTAATCCATTATATGTTTAAGTGCAGATCCACTAAAGAATGAGCAAACTGTGCCATTATAGACATTCTAGACGAAGACAGTTACAAACTGTCAAAAAATTTGTTACAAGGAGTAAAATAAATACGATCAGGCAGTATGTGATTGAACAAAATTACTTCTACTCCACAGTAGGAGAGATGTTTGCGTTTAGTGAAGTAATATTTACAGTTAGGAACTTACCTCTGTATACACATGTAAACCCTTTTACAAGAAGTTTATTCGTTTGATTTCCATCAAGGGTTTTACTGGCATGTACCCAACACAGATTGAAGTCTGTGGATCAAAGCCCAAGAGTTACAATTCCCTAACGCTGCACGTAGAATTTGTTTCATATTAGCAATGCATGTTGGGGAATCCCTGAAGGCAGAGAAGAAATGGTGCACTTTTCCTAAACTTCCTTCTGCTTATCTGCTCTACTGCAAGCTGTGTGGAGGAGAAGGCTCACGTTCTTACCAGGCCCCCTCTGAATCTCTGTCAAGGGTACCTGATCCCATTCATTTCCATTTATCAGTCAGTTGTCTTTTAGTGGCCGCTGACAGTGCTCATTTATAAGAACACGTCGGGATTATTTTGCCACCAGAATGTATGGTAGCAGGAAAGTAAACAGAAGCATTTGCCAGGATCTGCTTAGAATGGAACAACCTCATGGAAACTTCTCTGCAGTTTTCCCCAAGGTTAATGAAGTTGTGAAGAATGAGCTTTTTCTCAGTACTGTCTCAATAGAGAAGAAATGTAGACAAGGACAATTAGTGTAAATATCAGTATTTCTGGATCGTGGAAATAGTTGAGTGCTATATAGATGAAAAATGCGGGCGGTTTTGTACCATCTTTTGCATGCTGAAGATGAAAACATAACATAAAAATCCTGGGTATTTCTCTGGTACAGCTGGTTATTCACAATGGGTTAGGAGCACGTAAGCTGCAGCATCTGTCCCATCGTTGTTATTCTTGGGTACACAGACAGCCATCACTCTCTGTCCTTTAATTCATAAATGTTTGCTGCTTAATAATGGAAAAAGTTTGCCTGTTGCCTGACTAAAGGACTTTCTGCACTTGTTTGTGTGGAACCCCATTCTCCAGGTGGAGATAAGGAACACCCCTAGCAGAGAATCACTGCCAACCCACAACAGTATACAAAGACACAGTACTCCAATTGACAGTGATCCTTGCCAGCGGGATTTCAATCTGAACAGAAGACTCCTTTGAAAGATACTCCTCTTCTACAGAGTACTGCAAATGCCCTATACATAACATCCCACAAGCCCTGTTTTTATTTTGGACAGCAGTAAGAAGGAGGGGATTTGGGGGCTGAGGAGGGTCCCTTTTTTTTTTTCCCTCCAGAAAAGTGTAGATCTAGGAGGCAGATGGTCACAGTGGTCATACTCCCTGCTTTGTAACTGGCACTTGGTTTTGGCATGCTAATGATTTCTTGTTCCCAAAAATAGTTTTACAGACAGGGTCAATTATATTTTTGGATTGTACAGCGTGTAGAGCAATTAGTTGCACAAGGCAGTTGGTTTATAATGCAGGACACCCCTTCTTCATAATTGGCACCTTTTTGATATCCCATTTATAATGGAGGGGTCTATCTTTACAAACAGTTCCTTGTATTAGCATGCAAATACACTGGCTCCCCCCAGATAGTTTTACACACAGAGTCAATTATATTTTTGCATTGCAGGATGTGTGGACTAATTAGCTATAGAGAAATGGGGCACTTGGTCTTCACATTTCAAGATCTTAGTGCAGTAAGTGATTTTGAGACACTTTCAAGGGCAGACTGGTAGGTGAAATTGTAGAAAGAGATTGTACTGGCTCATCTCTGACTCCCATTTGAATGCAGAATGAGACATTTTATAGTAATGTTGTTTCATTATCCTTCACTGTCTTGATCACTCTGCAGTGGATAGGGTCCAATGCCACACACAGTACTCTGCAGATCTGGGTGAGAACTACATGTGGGTTTGGTCAGGTGAGAAACATCCTAGAACCAGTGTGATTAGTAGTGTACTTTAGATTCAGGTAGTAGTTCAGATTTTAATGTGCATGTTATTAGTAACTGCTCACTGATTCATTAACTGTTTTGATATCAACAACTACTTTCGTTGACACAGAAGTTTTCATGTTGAAAATAAAAATATCTGAACTACTCTCTCGGGAGAGCAGATAAACGAGGGAGGAAAAGTTTTCATACACAGTATGTAAGACCAGATTTGTCCTTAAAGTATTCCAAATTGAGCTGTAGCTCTGCTAAAAAAGTGCTAAATCTAGAGATGAATTTAGGCTGGTGTTTTATATAATTCTTTTTCTTTTGTGTAACATGACTACAAATGAAGAAGCAGAGAAGATAGTGAATTTGCTATGCTGTCAATAGTCTTTATGGCAGAATAATCATCTGTAAAACATCGGTCAGAGGTACAATATAGTTCCTACAAATACTTCTTGTTCTGAGTATGCTGAAAAATCATGTGGTACTAGATGTTAGCAAGTGTTTCCTGAAATTCCAGGGGCTAGGAGGTTCAGTTTTGGGGTTTAATTAATATTTTTTTCAAGTGAAGAATGCTTTATTCATCCATCCATCCATTTACTTACGTATTTATTTTCCTTAACACCTTCTCATATGTTACTGGGGGAGTAGAGAGGAGATAAGAACTAAGAATGCCAGCAAGGAATGAATGAAAATTACAAATTTGAAGCTACGTTAACAGAAAGGTTTCTGCTCCAGCCTATATTATAGGTTTGGAAACTAAGTGATTGTATGTTCTTTTCACACCAAGGAAGAAAATCATACTTGTTCTTGATGCCTAATAATGATACCACACAGTATGCACAGTCTGAAATCAAGCAGAGAAAAAAAAGATAGGTTTCCTGCTGCCTAAGGGGACTGATGTTTCTGAAACATCTTTAAGAAGGGATTCAAATTCTGGAATCATTTTAGAATCCGGCAGAATCTCCAGAGTAGATGTTTTTGTAGCCTCCACTGGTACTGTCACTGTTCTTGCTGAAAGTATGACTGAACTACAGCCCAAAGTGTTCAAGGATTTTCACGTTATTAATAAAAAGAAAGTGACATAACAGCCCGTGGAGACACATTTTAATAGAAATGCTTTTAAGAAAACCTTTGTCAGTTTAGCTATCTTATTTCTTGATACTGCACGTGTGCTACACGCTGTACAATATACTGTGTGTACGTAAGTATTGGAGGAGTGACTGTTCCTAAGTGAGAGAAGAACGAAAGGCAATAGGTAGGGACTTATCTCTGCCGACACTGTACATAGATACTGCCACTGGGATTTGTCACTGCTGGAGACTAGTAGCATCTTACCATCTCCTGGGACAGGAAAAGAAATTCTGTGGACTACTCCTTTGGTGAAAGCCAGAATTAAAAAATACAGTGTCGTCTTTTTTTCCTCAGGTGAAATGCCAAAATTATTACCGATGCAGTTGTTTGGCAAATAGGTAACTAAGCTGGTTCAATAATTTACCTAATGGCTTTCCAAACTTCTGTGTTCTAATCGAAAGTTAAATGTTTACACAACACTATAAAATGTAACTTCTCGCAAGTCAGAATTGTTTCTCCATGTGAAATATGGAGAAGGGGAATGTATTTTTATAAACTCCAGCAAAATATGTAATTAGTTTGCAAGTTTTAACAAAACCCTGAAAAACTAGAAATCCTGTTTTATATCATTCTGGGGTTTGCTGGAATGTGCCTGAGACTAATAAGCAAGCTTAAAATTTATACAGGAGTGGTTTTCTTAGTCCAATGAATTTTGTTATGCCTTTGTGTGGGAAACATAGCAAGAGTTTAAAACTGTAAGTTGTGTGTTGTTTCAAATCATATTTGGAGATGTGGTTTGTTCTGTTGACTAAAGCACAAGGCATTGCTGTTAAGAGAAAACTTTAGCCTAGGATAAAGCACGTTGCCAAGTTTGCCAGAAATATGTTTTCTTGCCGATACCTCCGAACACAAAATGTAAGTGATCCTCTTCTGAGAGGCTGCTGCTTCAGGTTTTACAGAAGATCTCTTTGACTTCTTACCTCAGGATGTGCAGCTGATCTGTGTCTTCCATGAACATCACTCACTCTTAAGAATTTGTTCTCCGTGAAAACAAACCCTTTAATAGACTAAACCAACAGGTAGCTGACCTGTGTATGGCATATGACGTATCCACATTAGCCAGAATAGAAATGCTTTAATTATAATTTGAAATAACTTTAATTAAACAAGCTTTTGCTCTTTTACTGATCAGAATCTTAAACTGATCCCAAGCAATTGTATCTACATCCTGGGGTATTACTGGGAGTGACTGCTATTTAATCAGTATTTAAGTAAGATACCTTCAGCTGTTGTTACATTTCTTTACATGCTGGCAAGCAACAGTTGATCAGAAACTGGATTCAGATCAACTAGGAACAGTAATTCTGGTGGAATTCGATTAACTCAGGTTTTTGGTTGAGAATGTATCTCTGCTTCTGAATTATGTTACATCCTTTAAAATGTTACTGGTAGGAGAGGAGTAACAGCACGACATTAGAGACATGATTAAAACATCTAATGCTCTAACTGAGAATTTACTTGCAATTTGGAGGAGACAACATTTCTAATTTATTAAGAAGATAGGTGCACGCTACTTTGTGTCTCAAACTGTGGTCGCTCAGCTACTTATGTCTTTTCCATGTGACATTAAAAGTGACATGAATATGTCATATCCAAGATTAGTTAGAAAAGCACCGGTCTCAGGTAGGTTTCTTGAGGATGGCAAATGGTTGTGTCTTTGTATCAATGATACAAATGAATGTGCTGTTTATTTTTAGTGATGTAAATTCACAAGAGCATATCTGAGTTCTCAGGGAAAATACAAACTTGAAGGATACTGTGGTACTGTGAAATCCTTTTTTATTAAATCTTTATTTTATATAGAGATCTTGTCATAAGTTATTTCTGAATACAGTCCATGAGATATCTACATGAATATAATTCTAGAGCCGAGTGTAAGAGACTCTGTTACACATCCCACAGCAGAAAGGCAGTGTCTCCATGCATGTGTGCATATCGCTCTGCTCTTCACATTAATTATACATCGAAAGGTATTAATCTATAGATGTAGCTGTGCAAGTGACCGGTGCAAAGCAGCTGCCTCTCCAGGGCTAGGCCCACAGAAGGGCAGTAGGCTCCCGAGGCCTGGTCTATTACAAATTAAGACAAACTCTGCAGCTTTGTTGTTTACTGAAGTTTATGATGCTGTTTTATTCCCTGGTGCCCGACATACTCATTAATTCTCTCTGTGCAGTGTTTCCCCATGTTGTGAAAGGGAGCGTGGTCTTTATGCAGCCTAGCACCTGCCCCTTTCTCCAGAAATTAGCATCCATGTTGCCCATTTTCAGCTCCCCAAAGCAGAAAGCTTCAGATTAACTCACTGCTCTTTCTTTGGGAAGATTTGGGTTTTTCCCCCCACACTCTTGAGTTTCCTACTTACGCTGCTTTATGTGCTTAAGCCATTGTATTGCACAGGATGAGCATCCTGGATATGAATGATTGCTCTCACCTTTAAAGATCTGTCCTCCAAAAGCAGCAGTCCCTGAATCATAAAATGCTTTAACAGTGTGCAATACAAATATTAAGACATGGTAGGAAACAATGACATTTATTCCAGTCATTCAGCTGTGGATCAGAATGAACTTGTTTCAGCTACAACAGAGTTCTAGACAATTTTTTTTTTCCTGCTTGCCTTTATAATGTGCCTACGCAGAGTATAAAAGTTATTGCACTTGATTATTAAACTGTCATTAAAATTGAGTTAATAAAAGGCACATGTAGGACCAAAGCATGTTTTTTGTTTGCATCACTATAATTTGCAGCAGAATTTTACCCGTCAGTTTATGTTCAACTAAACAAAAAACATATGGCTGGCCACACTTAAAGCAAAAGCAATACAGAGAAAAACAAGTATGTTATCAGTGGCTCAGATGAAGGATCACAAAGCCAGATCTCTAGTATAATTACACAGCACAACACTATAGCCAGATTGTCTTCAAGTGTGTATCTTCCTCTCAGGGTCCAAATAAAATTAATTATTATGAGAAATAACTTCCACAGGAGCTGCTTTCCTTTTGCTCAGCGAAAAAAAAAAAAAAGAAAACAGTTGGGTGTAAACTTCAGAGAAAGGTCATAGGTTAATAGAGTTCGTAAATAGAACAGCAAGGGAATCTAAACTTTAATTACTAGAATGTAAATTACCTTAGAGAGCCCAAATTAGTGATCACTTAGCCTAGCCATTCCACCTTCCCAGTAGGTTCTGCTCACTTTGGGGGCTTAACCCAAATTCCCTAAATTCCATCCAGGCTACTGAGATTATGAGCAATTTGCATAGTTGCAGCTTCTTCTCCAGCATTTTTAGGATCTTTTTCCTTCCAGACCCCTTTCTACCTGTTTAGCGCAACTCTTTATACAGATGGATTGCTGAACTATCACTGCCTCTTGTCTTAAATGACATGTATGAAGAAAATGACAAAATCAACTATATTAACTCATTAGGGGAGAAATGCTGACATACAGATGAGAAGACTACCAGGGCTGGAGGCAGGGGGTATGGCATTGCAGCTCACATTCCTAAGCAGTAATTGTTCTGTGGATTCTGTTTGCTTTTAATGACAGGCCTGAATACATTAAGATTTACTATACAAATAAATGCATTTAACGAGTCGTATATCAACAAACAGTTTCGATACGTTCCAAATTTTCAATTCAGTGATAAAAGTGGAAGTTGAAATACACATTTGGAATGATCATTCCGTATAGCAACATTAAAATGTTGTGTTTCCCACCACTGTGGCTGTGAATAGTCTGGCTGAATAGATGCAGTGTGACAAGAGCTGGGATAAAGGAAGCAGCTTTCTTTTATGTTTGTATGTATTAGGTTTTTCTCATAATTTTAATAAGTGCCTGAGTTTCCAACATAGTAAACACTTTTCCTCCAGCAAGTCTTAAATTATGTGAGCAAATGCATAAAAAATGAAGTTTGACAAGATCTGTGAGGCTCCCATTCCAGGGGAGGAATGGTGCCTCTTTCTTTTTATTACCGTTTTAAGTGGAGATTAAGCTTTGGTAAGAGGTGAAGCAGTTTATGATTTATGGGTACTTCTGTTGAGCGGCAAACAACAATGTCTGTGTTTGTAATCAAGAGGTCTTCCGAGTTTTTGTACCCCAGATCTACAATCCCGATTCCTGGTTTGATTTGTTCTCCGAGTCGTGCAAAAGGGAGCTGCAAAATGTGCCAAAAATGTCTCTTCTTAGAAGACAAAAAGCAACAATGAACTTATTTGAAAGCAAGTGTAGACTTTTTACTTTTGACTTCACAAAATGTACTGATTGATGAGAAATAGTGGTTAATTGCCTGTGAAATCTCAAATCATCTCAGCTACCAAGTTAGAAAGTTCTAGAAGCAGAGAAGATTTTGAAAAGTTACATGCTTGGGGTCTGTTTAGTTTTGTCGTTTGTTTGTTCTTTAATTTTAAATAGCTTACTAAATTGCCTTGCTTTTAAAATATTAGAGTAGCCTTTTGGAGATATGGATTTGATTCTTGACCTTTTCAGGGAAACTTCCTCTAAGACCACTCTGTCAGTGATTATGTCCTACACTAAAAATAATAAAAATGATAAAAATGATAATGATGATAATAATAATAATTCTATAGAGATGACAAGATCTCCAGGACAAAGGACTTAGGATCTGTTTTACAATGCCCAGCACAGGACGGTTTCAACTGAAACTGGATCTTGGAAGTTTTACTGAAAATTTATGTAGTGCTAAAATAAATAGTAGTAGTACAGGTAGTAAAAAGGAAAAGAAAACAAACAAAAAAATAGACCCTTAATAAGGAAAATTCTAAGTAAGGATGTAATCTTTTAATTCTAGCCTCACTGGGGTAGAAGTTTGATTCTCAGTTAGGTTAGTTCTGTTAATGAAATGTCTACAGCGAAACCTTCTCTAAGATTCCCGAGGTAAAAGCCGCCTTCTCCCGGGCGGCAGGGGAAGATCTTGTTGCTGCTCCGAGAGGAGCATCCTTCCAGGAGAGGGGGCTGCTGAGCCTGGTGCCGGGGAGCGGGATGGCAGCGGCTGCCGGCCTTGCCCGTGCCCAGCAAATGCCTGCGGCCTGCGGCCTGGCTGCGTAGCGGAGCTGCCTGCCCGCTGCCCTGCGGCCTAGCGGGGCTACACATCCCACAGCGCGTCCGAAATGGAGCCTGTGAAACAGCCAGGCCGAGCTGTGTGTGTGTTACGAGGGGCAGGCAGTAGAGGGAAAACGGAGTCCAGGGCTGTCTGGGAAGGGTCCCTGGTACTCCTCTGGGTGCTGCTGCTTCTTCCCTTGGCCACCCCCGTGGGAGGCCGCTGGGCATACAGAGGAATTAGTAGAGTCAGTGAGAAGTCAAGCAGGAGATGCCAGGGCTAAGAGAGATCTCCAGAACGCTACCGTTCATTTCTTTAATGGGATTTGTTTCTCCTCTATGATAAAAGCACATTTATGAAAGTAACAAAACCAGTATCTGATTTCTTTTCAGCATGGGAAGAACGAGCTCTGAGTTACGCAATGCATTTGCTGTATATTATTGTACTTCCAGAGTGTGGTCTGTCTGTCATAGCCAAGAAATAGCATCTCTGTGTGGACTGGGGAAAAAAAATGTACAATATTCAGTTGAGCTGCACAGTTCTGATCTGATCTGCTTCCGACCAGGAAAAGAGAGCATGAGCTATTACAGTAGTTCCACTTAATAGCGCCCTAAAATTTAGCTGCTTTTTTTCTTCCTGTGGCCGTGCTAGTGCTGCTTTCTCTTAAGATGGGATGTTAATTGTCGGTTTCTAAGGTAGAATGCGAGCGTTTTACCTGATTCTTTGAAGCCCCTCTATGGAATAATATTCTCCCTCAGGACACACGTGCTGTTGGTCCTACTGAATCTGACATATGGGGTTGTCATTCTTGTGCTTCACTAGCATTGATCTTTTCAGCATTGTTAATGGGAACTACGTGTATCTCTGCTCACAGTCCTGTCTTCTCTCTGTAACCGACTCTGTGAAATCCATATCTGATACAAATACAAGGGTAGTATTTAGTATTCTATTTTTCATCATCAAAATCAACAATAGCTTGTTACTGTGCTTTGCATGGACAAGCTCTGTTACTCTGCGCAGCTCACACTCAGATCAAATGTGAAGATATGTTTGCTGTTGACCTCATTTAAAAGCTCTCTAGAGGAAAAGTCTGAAAAAGTTGATAGTTTGGCGTGGTTATTCATTATGCATGGGAAGTGCATTGCTTTATTTTCATTAATTTTACATAGAAATGAGATACAGCACAACATGCTTTTCTCATTTTTGGGAGCTTCACAAAGCTTATGTTGTTATGTCCTCCATGCAGAACCACTTATAGACAGGCAAATCCAAAAGCATTCTGTATTCCCCAGCTCATCAATCCATGTTTAAAGAGGATGGGATTGTCCTTGTGTTAAATGCCGGCATTCTGTTACTTCTTCTGGCACAATATTTTGTCTGAAGACTGATTCTGCAGAATGACTGGCACTGATGAAAAAAATGCAGGTGTGCTAAAAGTATAAAATATTCCTTTGGCATATCGTGGAAAAATGGTAACTAATAATCACAATGTGAATGTGCAGGCTATTGAAACATGAGAGCTAAGGTACAAAAGTGTAGCTCTAGCTGTACAGGACTAATGGTACCATTCACAAAAAAAGGTTGTGGCTAAAATACATCCTGATTGTTGAGTTTCACTTTTAATAGGACTGAGGATTCCTACACTGTACCTCTTCCGTTAAGTAACACCAAGTTTCTTTCTGTCTGTTTTTTACTGTCTGAAACAGATGGAAGTGAAAGGTCAGCATGTCAAATTTAGGATTATTTTTAGTAATTAGGTGAAAGAGTGGAGTGTCATTTGTTATTGTACTGTTTACTGCTTCTTTGAGAGCATGCAACTAAAGCTCAAAGAAATCTTGAGGAACTCATCACACAACTGTGATGATTTATATACTGGTGAGAACAAAGAAATTATTTTCTAACCCTGTATAGAGCAGAATAATACAAAATATAACATTGTCTCATGAAGATAATCAATATTAAAGGTGCTTTAAATCCTTGCATTGAAGCTCAAACCTATTGACAGTGACCTTTAGTTGCAAAGCCCTATGTGTTCCATGAGCCCAAAAGAGTGCAGAGATCTGCAAATGATGTACAGTCACTTTTTCTGTTTTACTTCCTATCTCTCTGTGCAGCACCCAACCTGTCTTACCCAAAACTGCTTGTTCTAAACCCTGCAAATGCCACTGTGAATCAAATCCTGTCGTTTTAAAATGTGCAGAATGACTGCTGCTTCTTTATAGCATAAAATACGTTAGCTAAAATCCTAGCAATCATAAAATTATTTTTTTCTGGCCCTAAAACCTTAATTAAAAACCAGTGGTTTGGCAACAAATTAGGAACCAGAAACTTCCTTGCAATTCTGTAACTATTGCCACTTGTTTAATTGAAAGTAAGCAAGTCCTTAAAGCTGCTTGTGGTGTCAGTGTGATGATAATACCTCTTGCCTCTTAGAAGTGTCATGGAAATTCTTTAAAATCCGTGGTCCTGAGTGACATCAAAGTACTAAATGTTATCATTTAACTAGTCCTAATTATGGATTTTGTACTGTGTGTGAAATGATAAACATCTCTTTGTTTATGGCATTCTTTTCAGTGGGCTAACACATGCAGCAACACCACATTACCTGTAATTGGCCACTTCTGTAGTCACTAAAGGCACACAGTGGTCCACACTTATCCCTCCGTGGTCCTATTGATTGGTTTGTGATTTACGTAGAGCTTAAAATAGGGTAGGGGTAGAGTTGGACCCAAAATGTTCCCATCTCATGTAATTTAGATTTTGACATCCATGGAGATTTTGTTCCACCTCTGCCTTGCAGTGCCTCGTGTGAATTCCACGCAGGGGCTCAGAAAACCTAACGTTGTAAGCAGAACGTCTAGAGTACACTTTGCATAGCAGTTTTGCTCAGGATTGCATAACCAAAGTTACGGCAGAAAGAGAGAGACCATTTCTGACACATCAGGTCATTACTCAGTGAGTATGGGGGTTGGTAAGAGTAGTATCATTTCTGTGTATGTATATTAAAAACAGTAAGCGAAGCTCTTCTTCAGTGGAAGGCGCTGGCTGCTCTATTTCCTGTCCTATCTGGTCAGAACATAGTTTTCCACGCGGGCATTGAAGCAAAAGACAAAAGAAAATGCAGAAAGAGGCCTTTTTTCTGTTCCAGCCACCCGGCTGTCCTGAGTCCAAAGCGGCGATGGAAGCTGTTCTTTTTCCTTCCCAGCTAATCCAGCCCCGAGCTGGATTAGCAATGGCGCGTTTCTTTGTCAAAGTGCGAGCTTAGACCGGGTAGCCATGTGGATATCCCCAGCTGGGAATCCTGCCCTAAGTACCCTCACTTGACACACATACACGGTCTCTTGGCCGCCTAAGACCCCTGCCCATCTGTTTGAATGGCATCATGCCCACTTCCCCAGCTCACTGGCCATTTTCCGTGAGGCATTACTGCCAAATGGTGATTGGTTTAGATGGGCAGCTGACATAGCATTCCTGCCTGCTCTTCTGCTAGCACGGCTTTCTTTTCTACTAGTATAGAAGCCTGTAGTACAGGTGTATTTGGTTCTCCTCTACTTATAGAGTTGTATAAGCAAAATCCTAATCTGACTGAAGCTGTGGCAGCCTTGCCAATGGCCTGTGTGGAAACAACAGGATCTGAAATACATCTTCTCTGTGCTGGAGGAAAGACACAGGAAAAAAATCAGCCTGCCTGCTGATACCGCATCCAGCACTTTGCTGTGTAAGTGCTTTGTAGATTACATAGAGAAGGTCTGGACGTGAACAACAATTCACGACAACTGATGAAGCAAGGAAGAGCTCAGTCTCACCATGGTGATTCCAGGGGAATTCAGGACATGCTTTTACTTGTTTTTGGTTTCTGCACAATATTTGAATCATACGTTGGTCCATCTCCCTAAAAGTAAAACTGCCTGAGTTGACCAGCTCACACCCAGCTGGTTATGCCTCTTGCACCCCAACATGTGTATGTGCGTCCACGCTGACACAAGGTTCTTCTGCGTTTTGGGGCATTCACAGTCTGAGCATTTTCATAGCTTCCACATGCCCTCTGCCTCAAAACTTAGCAGTAATGAGGTTCTGATTCTAGAACTGACCTGAAGAATAAGGAATTTTGAGGAGTAGCCTTCTGCTCCATTTTTTTTAAAGCTACTGGAAAAGTTTTAGATATTCAGATTTTATCCTTTTTTTAAACTGGATTTATTTTTTTTTAATAGTGTGGGTAGCTACAAATTCTGTTTTGAAAGATAAATGATGGAATCTTCTCACAAATACAATACCAATGCCAGCTTACTCCAGTAAGAGGAGTTCTAGGTTGTTTTTACCAGTTTATAATTTTACCAGACAGAGTAACACATGGAGAAAATGGGGCCCTATGTGTTGCAGTGTACAAGGCACAGTGGGAAGGAAATGGGCTGAAAGTCAACCAGAGCTCTTTTATTGCGTCTGCTGTTGAGCTACTTTATGACCCTTAGCAAGTCACTCAACTTCTCTGTGCCTTGGTTTTCTTTTGGTATTAATTAACTAAATTGTAAATGATTCAGAAACAAGACATCTACCCTGATCTTGGCTTGCAATTCAGGTGCTAATGGATCAAAAGTAATTATGCTGAAAAATTCATAACTGATCTTTCATTTAGCCAAACGTATTCTTACCTTTTTTGAGAAAGTGCTGATTTACTTGCATAAAAACAGGATTCTGTATTAAAGGGAGAGCATCACAGCACAATATCATACTTTGTCACTCACCTGTTTACCCTTCTATTCCCAATTCAAATAGAAGCAAAATATTGTATATCCTTTAAAACAAAGAGCATCGCAAAGGAGTTTTTTTTCTATCTGTGATAGCTTTTACAACTTCCCTCATGCCTAAAAATGAAAAGCAGCTCTTTTAGCTAGAATATGGGGCTGTAGCTGTGTAAGTGTGTGTTCAAAGGCATATACAATATACAAATACAGCGCATTCAAAAAGAAAGGTTTCGTATGTGCTCGTAGTTAGATACTAACTTTGCACGATTTCATTGTTGCGTGCACGACTGTTCTGGATATAACCAGTGTCATATGGAAGCCTAAAAACAGACATTCCCTTCAGTAAGATGAGCAAATGGCAGCTTCAGTTCTCTCTGTAAATGTAGGTCAGTTCCTGCAGAAGGAAATTTGTGCTTCAAACTGCAGCTCACCGCGTGCGCTCTCCTGCGTCCCACGGACTCTAGGTGTTGCCAGCACAACAACTACTTCACCTTCTCTTCAGTCACTAGTAGATTCTTTTTTTTTTTTACCTTAGCTGCGTGATGTGTTTGAGTTGCATATAGAGTATCTTTCTCCATTCTTAGTTCAGGTGGTTGGCAAAGGCGTTTCTGCTTTTGGAAGCTGAGGACTTGAGCAGTTAGATCTTGGATGTATTGTTGTGTCGCTGTTTTCTCCCCGACCCCCGGTGTCTTCCTAGAATCCGTTTAAAAATAACATACATTTTGAAGCTCTCTGAAGTTAATACAAATAGAGAATAAATTATAAGGAGAGTACAAAAGCTTCTCATATCACTGCTCAGATATGAGAAGGTTTAAGAGCGAAGGTGATAAAATTCATTTAACTTCCATACAGCTTTCCTGAAGAGGGGTAGGAAGCTTGTACAGAAGTTTGGATAAAACAGGTTTTGTTTTAACATCAGGAATTTAGCTGATATAGTTTATATTATCTTAGCTGTTACTTATTCTTTTGGAAGGTCTAAGGATTGCTTATTCATTGACCTCTGATCCCAATTCAAACACTGTAAAGTTTCCCACTTACTCTTACTCCTCTGTCCTTTCAAATTTTATTGAGAAACTTCTGAAGGTTTTCATCCGATTAGTACAGACAGTGTTTACCCTGTCCATCTTTCTCCCAAGTGTAACCACAGTTTGAAAGTAGCCTTAAGAATTTTTGTCTCTGAAAAGAGGAGGCCTAGTTGAGAGTGTGGTGGAACAGATATTTCATTTTCTGCTCCCTTAGTGACCATCCCAGACATAGGTGATTATTCTGTCAAAATGTTTGTGTATGTGCCTATAGAAATGTACACACGCATTTCAAATCCACACAGATATATATGGAAAATTTACCTTTGGGATGTGTTTGCTTTAAATATGAAAAATTAAATAAATTTTAAAAACCCAAACTGTTTCCTAAACAGCCAGATGGCAACAACTCTTCTCTCTACATTACAGTAAAGTACGTACATTCTGCACACGTTGCTAAATATGCTGGGGGCAGGGGGTGGGAAGGTAGAAAACCCCACCACCTCACACTTTTGAAACAGAAGTGAGCTTATTTAGTGTAATTGGAGAAACACTGCAGCGTTCTCTGACTTCCACACTTGAGGAAGAATCAAATTAACCATTTACATTAAATTGCTATGTACACAAGAATTGGAGTGGTTCAAAATCCATTGTTATGCAATTAGTGGCACCACTGCAGTACCCCCCGAACGCTGCCGCTACCTCTGAAATAGATGCAAATGCAGTTTCCAACACAGTCTCACAATCTGTTTCACAATGTCACAGCTTCACAATGTCCAGTGAAAAGGGACAATTGTTGAAGAGACAGAATGACTGTTTGGGTGGCTCAGAGATCTGTGCTTTAGGGGAAGAGTCTATCTCAGAATCAAAAATGCTATATTGACAGTATTCTCAGATAATATCTAGCAGAGAAGATCTGCTGTGATAATGTATTTACTAAAGATGCTTTACAGATTATAGGCAGGATTATCAGAGTACGTGTATGTATAAAAGTGTTTGTTGCTATGGAGTCACAACTTTTACATGATGCTAACATGCCAAAACTTTGCAATACCCTGAGAACTCTTTGTAGCCATGAGCCCTTGTTTTAGATCTCGCTAGCATTTGGGAACTTAAAGATACAGGCGATTCACAGAAGTGCTAGGGGGGATGTCTTGGCAAACTAAATCAGCTAGATCAATCCCCTTTGATGGGCCCCCTTTTAAAAGGTTATACAAAAGAACTGTTTTGTTTGAGCGAATTGCCTGCTACTTTGTGAAAATCATATATAAATGAGTCCCAGATCAATACTCTGGAGGCTGCAAAAGGAAAAAAAGAAACAACATAAAAGATAGATCAGAAGCCATATTTTAGCAAAAATGTCTCTTAAGTGCTGTTGTCTGACACCATGAACTCCAATCAACGTGTCAGTATTTTGGAATTTGAAAGGAAATAGGGATCAGACCTGACAATCCAGAGCTGAAATTTGATGCTCTGGTCTTTTTGATAAACTGACAGGCAGTGAAAATTGCACACGTCTGCAGGGAATCAGGAGAAAAAGAGAGACAGTTTTGTAGAAAGTCTGCTTATGATTCACAAAGGCATGCATTTTATCAAAATGGATTGCTTTTGCAGTGTGTGGCAGGTTGCCTTCCTTGTTGAATGGAAGCTTTAGCAGCTTGTAAACTGGAGGGTTTTGTGCACATCTCCAATATACTGTGGCTTCTGTGGGCTTACAATTGTATTTCAGTTGCTCTCCCGTCCTTGTAAATGAAGAGAACTTGATAAAAACAGACAATAAGAGAGGAAGTGGAAACTTTACCCCAAAATCCCTTTTCTTTTCTAAATGTATGTTCAAATTTGACAAAATGGCTTTTAAAAACTGCTCAATAGTTTAACAGAAAAGAATTCTTCACATTTCATCTTCCTAAGCATTAAATCCTTTGGATTTATGTAATACTTTTCATCTGAGACTCTCAAACCACGCTGCTAACACTCAGTCTTAAAATATCTTACTCACACAGACAAATATTATTATTACACCCATAGTGCAGGCTGGTGAACTGAAAGACTGTGAGATTGGGGGACCTGCCCAAAATCACATCACAACCAGGAGTCCAAGGCGGGAACACAACTCAGGACTCCTGACTCTCAGGATGGCATTCAAGATGTTATAGTTTACCACATTCAAAATACTAGAGCCGTAAGCACATAAAAACGTGCTTAAATGTGCTTTGTTTAAGGGAAAAAAGAAGTTGCCTTGTGGGACAGGTTTACTGATCCACCGAGTTCTCTCTGGGAGTAGCTGATACTTCCAAATGATTCACCCACTCTGTGGTGGTTTTTTGTGTGGTTAAGTCATTCCTGGAATTTATCTTAGTCCTCCAAATACAGGAAATACAGAGATTAAAATCCCTTTTTAAAATTCTTCTCCCCTCCCCTTACCTATTTTACCTCAATTTTGGTTTCAGCCGTATAAACGTGTTTTGCGCATGCAGGCAGTGGAAGTGGAATCCCTTTGTGTCGCTAGAATCTTCGAGCTTTGAAACACTTCTCTTTATAGTTTATTTAAAATTTTAGAAGATCCCTGGCTCTCTTGCTTTTACAGCTTTTACAGAGGTCACAAAAATTGCAAACCGTAAACTGCTTTATGCCCTTTTAGCTTTAGTATATAGTCTGATACGAGAATAAAGATGACTACAGTTCTTCATCTGAAGAGTGTTCTTAAACACCTTGTTATTTAATCACTTGTTTCCTTGTGCTCCTGGAGACATTAGTAATATCGAAGGGAACTGTCAGCTTTGAAAAGCAGCATTCATAAAGCTTGACGAGATGGCTACACACGTTTGGCTTCCTGGTTTTATTGGCCATTTCAGAAATTAAAGCGCTGTGTCATTCAGAGATGATTGTACGGCCGTGGGACGGAAAGCAGAACGGCTCAGGGTGTTGCAAGAAACTGGTAGAGCAGAGTATGGAGAGGACAGGGTCCCTAAAGGGCACTGTAGGTTGTCAGAACTCATCCACCCCAGTCCGGTTCAGCCCAACTAAAACTGAAGTCAGTATGTTTGTGATTTGGGTATCGTAAAATATGAAAACCCCTTCCGATCACTGATTCACTGAGAAGAGGCCTTGCTGCACTCCATGCCACGGGGAGAAGGGGGAAAAAGAACTATCTTCTCGTAGATTAAGTTACTGTATGGTACTGGGCAGAAGCACCCAGTGCCTGGCTGCTGCTGCTTTACCATCCATTGCCTTGGTTCCACATAGCAGCAGTAGATCAAGTGAGTCTGACCATCTCAGGTTCTAGAAATTCAGGTCTAGCTTTATGTTCGTGGATCCCCTACATCAATCAAGCACGGTAGTGTCTAAATAATTCTCTGCCAAGGCTAATACAGCTGTTGCATTCGTATAGCATATCAGGCAGTAAGCAGGGTGTGATTGTTTATGCAGCTGGGAACCTTTTCTTACTGGGTTCGCTCTGTCTCAAGCATTGTGAAGCATAATCTAAACAGCATGTTATGTTCTATACAGGCCACTTACGTGGAAGAATCAATAATGGGAAAGCAAGTATTGTGTTATCAAACAGGGAGGAATGTCATTTAACACTATTACAGCGCATACTGATGTTTGATTGGAGGTAAAATCCACCTACATTCATTACAAGCAAAGGAAAACCACTACTACTACTGCTGCTACTTAAGTAAGTGAGAGGTTGTTGGCCTGGTGTCTTTCCCTCTTAATGTATATTTTCACCTTGGGGAATGGCTGCCTGTTATTGATTTATCTAGGAAAAAAAATATAGCTCAGAATATATTAAACATGGTAGGTCCTATTCAAACTGGCAGCACGTGTAAATTTTTAGCTCTTTATTGGGGGATAAAGGATTAGCTGCTTTCAGATTTCTTTTTACAGACAGATTTCTTTAAAAAGAGATACCTTGTTACGTGACTATTGATTTTTCCAATGTGCTTGTAGTTGTGCTCCTCCTGTGTCTTGTTCTGGTTTAAAAAATACATCCTTAATGGATATGCAGAAATTTTGTCCCTTGTTTTCTGAGCCTGAATATTTTTAATTAAATAACTTTCAAGCATGTTTGTTGCACCCGTCTTTTGATGCAGATTTGACCCAGAGAATCTGCAGTAGTTGATTGTCACACTAACACGCTTTTGCTTCAATTTTGGCCAGTCTGACAAGTGAAAAATAGATGTCTGTCATGTGACAAGCCGCTGAATATAAATTCTGTTAGCATTTGCTCCTGAGAGAAAGAGAAAAGGTGAGGGTTGGGGAGGGGGAGAAGGATAAACCAGGGAACTAGAGGAGGCTGGAAAAAGAAGAAAGGATGGGTGTTAGCTACTCTTAAAAACATCAAGCCAAAAAGAGAGTGCTCAGCAGGTTAGTTAGTTAGTTGTTAGTAGAAACTAACGCTCCAGCCAGCTCTCTCCAGCTGGGGATGTCATATCACCACCTGCAGAAGGGTACCACAAGTAAATCAAAGCAGTGAAGAGGCCCATTGCGGTGCCATACTCAGATATGTTGTCAAATCAGCCCGATTCCTGGCTTGCCCGTGCGAATGTATGGATACATTGCAGAAGAAGATTATAGAAACATTGTAATCTAAACTTCCCAGCTCATTTCTGAGTGATCATATCCAGCACAGACTTCAGAGGCCTGCAGCACATTCTTTCCTGCAGTAAAGGCTGTATCTGTTTTGTTAGTCACATAACTGAGAGAAGAGATCTCCATTTAATTCTTCAACCTTATTTGGGGGAGAGAAGTTTTGCACATATAGAGAACTGATATTGCTGCCGTTTGAGAATCTTCTTCTAAGCAGTGGAAGTTCTGCTTCTGCCTGGCAGGAGACCAATGGACAGATCTCAAACCTCTGTATACCTGAACAGTTTATTACCTTTTTCACAAGTCAGTAGTTTAAGCTGCTACCAACTTATTAGCCCTAAATTAACAGAGATCCCAACAAAATTGGATCTACGTAATTAAATATATCTCTATTAAAATACTGTATAAGCATTAAGACCTATTTATTTGATAGCAGACAAACAGAAAAGATCTTTTGACTGTTCTTATCCAAAGAAGCTTGTTAAAGGTCAGTACCCTGTCAGAATTCAACATAACAGTGCAGAGGGTGAGGATAATACGTGAGGCTGCACTTCAACACTGTCTCTGTGATTGCCAGCATCTGTTGTGGTTTCCAGACTTGTACAATGAGATTTGCTAATACAGTTGTGTGTTTGATGCCATGCTACTGAATGCAAATATATGGAGCATGTTACATCCAATATAGCTCACCCTCAGGGAGTCTTACTGCCAACGTTTTCCTTTATACAGCCCAAGATGTATTGTGAAGATAGCACAGACAGAGAGACGAAGTTGAATCCAAACTTGGATGCTGTATTTGCATTAGTAAATATGGTCTTCAATTGCAAAATAGAGAGTTGGATTCAGACTAATACAAAATTCTGGTCTACTCAAATCAGACCTGAGATTAAGACAGTAATAAAGGGAAGTTTAGCAATGATTTAGAGAGAACGTTGTCCCCACTTGCCCACTTTCTGAATTTCTGACCATAGATGGAGTGATTTGTGGGATATGCCTCCAAATAGTCGATCACAGAAGATCAAAATGGTGGTAGATAATATTTGGAAGCTGAAATTAGAGAGTGAAATTTTTTGTCGCCATTGTATTTACTAGTAAGTGATGCAGGGAAATTAAGTGTCTGGAGGAATAGATTCTAGCTTTGTGACTCACGCTTTTCCTATCAGTTCATAGAATACATGGTTTTGAACTAAGCTAGTCACTAAGCATTACCATCATGATGGAAAAATAAACATGAAAGTGTAAGTGTAGCCAATAATCATTTCTAGGAATTCATATTCTGGATAAGGGTACGTTCTTCCATGGATTTCTCAAAGGGAAAGTCAATACCTGAGCATCATCCCCAGACCAGCCAAATTCCTGTTTTCAGATACCATCATGATATGACAATACAGAGGGAGAATCTCGGTCTACTTTTACCATCACTTTTGTACTGTTCTAGCTTTTCTGCTTCTTATTTCACCGAGGCTTGTTCTAAGGGGTTGAAAGCAGAAAATGACAGGAACCAGATATTTACGCAAAGAGGGATCTAAGTTTTAGGCAAGTCCTGTATGTTATTTTTTGTTAGAAAAATGCCTAACCAACAGCCATTTGTAGAGATCATAATGCATGTTGTGACCATAACATGTTTTCCTATTATGGTTTGATTTGTGTAAAATATAAATCTCCTGTATAATGGGTTAACATCTCCTTTTAGTAATTAGGGTACTATCGTCTCTAACAGGCAGAAGTTTGATTGAGTTGCTTATGGGACAGAAATAATCTCTTACCATGCTGACAACTTCCAAAAATCTTACAAAAAAGTGTAAGATGTGTTAATTAACAGTAAAACTTCATTAGTTCACAACACTTTTATAAAGACATCGGACAACATACCTGCAACCTTCTACCTATGACTTTTCCAGAGCACTGTGCAACCGAGCTCACGATAAGCTCCGCTCCTGCCCTGAAAGCAAGTAGAGCACCTGGGACATGACCTCCTCACCAGTGCTCTTATCCTTTGTATCCACCTCACTGGCCTCCCGTGGAAGGCTTTCTAAATAAATCTTTGCTTGAGTACTTAACAGATGACTTTCTTTGAGAGCCTTTGTGCGGCTGACCCAGGGTTCTGCAAACTGCAGATCTGCTGACCCTCCTGTAGAGGGGCTGCACTAGATGCAAAGGTGGACAAGCTGGTGAAATGAAGGCTCCTTGCCCCTTCCCCTCTAGACTATTCGCCTACAAAAGAGCAAAGTAAAATCCTACGTACAGTCACTAGCTCCAACACTAGCTCTTCCAGATCTGAATTGTTATTAAAACAGTAGGGGGTGAAAATGCCTGGGCTAAATGCAGGTGAGACAGGCCCCTCGAGAACTATGGTGAAGGAAGGGCGAGTAAATCAATACGTGCCATGGGATAGCACAGTGTCTGAAATGGCACGGTAATGGCAGCAGCTGAAGCTTGTATCGATGCAGCAGGAAATGCTTTTTGCTCCGCTGATGACTGTTGTTCCATTTCAGAAAATACAGAAAGTTCTCTTTCATTACTAAAATTTAGCCAGAAGGTGTCTGTCTATCAGGTGCAAGTGTTTACAAATTGTTAGAAGGGTCATTTCTCTTACAGAACACTGGTCCTGCCGTACATCCCCAGGAAGGTCAGTGAGTTACTTAGCAATTGTGTTTTACTTACGAAGGAAATAGGGAAATAATGAGCGAATCCATTTAGTCTTAATGGTGAAATTTACTCTCGAATGTAAAAAACCGGTTTCGCCTATTTAAATAATGGCTGTGATTATAGCACACTAATAGGGTGCATGCTACACTACGTAGCATGTTATGAATAGAACGCTGAGTGATTTTTTTTTTTAGTATATGTAAATTACAGAGAAGCACAAAGGATGCATCTCTGAACTGTTGTTGTAGAGCTGATTATAGGTCTAACTGCTATAGGAGGAGGCTGAAAGAGCTTTGCTGAGAGGCATTGATTGATTAATAAAGAGTGCAGCAGCAACAGACATAACATTGCAGTTATAGATTTTCCATACTTTATCTTCAGGGCTTGTAAAGATACAGTGGTGATCAGATGATGAGGTTTTCTTTCACCTTGCAGTAACACGCAACAAATCACGGCATTCTGCAATGCCACAAAACAGCTTTTGCAGAAGGCCAAGTAAAAGAAAACTCCTCCACAATCACGATTTTACAGTCAGACGTTGTCCTTTTTCCTTCTAATCTCCTTTGGTGAGAGATGCTTCCAACAATAATTTAAAGTAATGTCCCAAATTTAGAAACAAAGTGGGAACTGTACATTCAAACACTTAGGGATTCTATTTTTATTAAATTGAAAGTGTGAGTGCAAAGTCACATGTGAAGCATGCACGCATTTTATTCCTGCATTTATTCTGCCATTTGATATAGAAGATTTTCTGAAGAAACCTGTATTTAGATTCAAAGTTAACCATTACGATGGCCTGTAGTTAAAAATCATATTTGTTAGAACAAGACAATCGCTTTATGTACATGGCTAACAAAGAGATGTAAACAGACCCAGGTCACCAGGTGACCAGGACTATCCCAGTTGATATTTTTATGTGACAGTCAAACCCTAGCTGGGACAACACCCCATTTTGGCTAGAGGAGGACCAATCACCCAGGCACTGCTGGAAGTAATGTGGATTCTTATTCATTAGCTGTCATTTTGCTGCACCCCGGTAACAACCGTCTAAATAGGAACAGAGAAAAGAACTGCCTGAACAGACAAGTGCTGTCTGTAGCACAGAACTTCTTTTAGGGACGTACGTGTTGGAATAGGTTCTTTGAATATTTTTGCATTATTACATACCTTTCCAATAAATCTGCGCTTGGGTAAGTGGAGCCTAAGTTACTTCAAGTTTCATGTAATACAATCTGATAGTAAGTTGTTTTGCAGCTGCTGTTAAATCTACTGATCTTTCTGGGGTTTTAAACCTGGTTTTAATAACGTTGTGTCTTTCGCTCAGCGGTGTGCAAGATCTGTGTAAATGGGATACTGAGAGTACTCAAATTCGCAAAGACGTAAACCGAATGGAAGAAGTAGGTAAAAGATAAGATTGATAAGAACTGCTAGAAGTTTTTCAGAAAGTAGTCTGCTCTTTAAATCGACAGTAGCCTTTTCATGTTTATGTTATTTCTGCTCTGTTTTTAATTCACGACGCAGCCTTTTATCCACTTTCTATATAATTTAAGAATCGGAACAGAGCACATGAAGTTCTTAGTAAACATTCTTGTATATTTGTAGGCACATACATTTTAGAGACTATTATGGAAGAAAATTATTTTTAAGAGAGAAACCTCTTTCAGAGGAAGCATCTCCTCGAGGATAATGACCTTTTGCCAAGCTGCAATTTAAATTAGCTGTCGTGTTCCTCAGTACCTAAAACACGGGTGAAATTTTACTCTGAAACATTGAACTTGTTTTGATCAGTTCTACGGATGGTTTTAGCTTAGTCTTGCATGAAGTTATCCAAATACATGTGTCTAAATGTAACACAAATACACATACCCACGTTTACGTGTGCTTAAGTCTCCAAGCGCTTTTTCAGGAGAAATACTGCAATAAGGAAACATGAGGTGAACATCTCTCTTTGGGAAGTGTTTCTTCGAGGTGCGAGTAGAATGCTGAGTAGCAGTCATTGGGTTTCTGTATAGCACTCGTGCTTAAAAACAGCCTTTTATTCAATGTCAGTCCAGATCTCTTCGCTTCTCTCCGTAAAAGTTGTCACTGAAAAATGCCTCACAGTCAGAACACGATTGCTAATGACAGTTTCCATTTTCAGCATGTATTAAAGAAAACCCTTTTGTTCCACATGCAGCCCCCACAATGACGCGACGTTCAATGGTCCCAACGTAGAAGACTTAAGTGAATTTTCAATAGAAATTTTACATGTGTCCGTTTTTTCAGCAGGTGTAAATTAGCATTGCTCCACTGGAGCAAGTGCAGCTATGACAGTTATAACTTTTGAGGATTTTGGACTACGCTTTTAATTTTTACAAGAACCTGGGGTATAATACAAAGCAAGATGTGCTATATTCCATACATGAAATGAGCTGAGATAGTCTAGTTCCTTACTGGTCAGGTCCCTTTATTAACAGGCAGGTGCTCTTCTTGAATCTGTTCTGTGTATAAAAACGACAAACTTGAGTTTGAAATCTCATAGGCATCAGGAGCATCAAAGTCATACAGTTAGAAGTAAATGAACAATGCTGTGTAATCAGCTGTCTTCGTGATATAAAAAAAATGTAAGCACATTGTAGGCATAATGCATTCCAGATTTTGCATAGGATTTAGCAGCAGTCTGGTTTAAATCCTTTTCTGTTGACCCAACAAGAATACAGTGTGAATTCTAAGATCAATTGCTTGCCAACATGCTCCAGCTATTTTTAAAGATAAATCTGCATATATTTATATTTTAAACTTTTACGTTACTTTCATCTGATGATCTTAAGTAGATGTCCAAACTTTGATTAATATGTAGTGTACAGGATTTCTGGCGTCTACAGGGATCAGACTCTTCCACTCCTACAACGAAATCACATTTGTGATGAAAGACAGCAACTATTGCAAAGTGCACAGGAGCACTTCAAAACAGCTTAAAATGGGAAATGAAAAATTCTAGTGGAGACTTCAGGTGAATTTATTAACTACACTGTTACTGCCAGGAATATGATCAGAATAAATATTGAAAGATTTCATATGCCACAGCAGTGCCTGTTAGTGTCATCCTGAGGCATTGTTTTAGTTCTGAATCTGAGAGGAGAGAGATTCACTCTCTGTATCAACATTGTGTCCTGGGAAGGAATAAAAAGCCATCTCCTCGTGGTAAATACTGAACTTTGTAGGCTTGCCAGGTCCTCTGTGGCACTGGACTCTTAACATGGAAAGCAAATAAAACAGGAACTGTTTTGCAAGTAGATGCACTCAGATTGCCTCAGCACTTTGGTATATTAGCAGAGAGTTCCAAAAGGGATGGAGGAGAATGCTTATTTGTCTTGGCTTCAGTAAGTACAGTTGCACAATTTAAAAAAAAAAAAAAAAAGGATAAATAAAGCACGTGTCTCTGACAGACTTAAAGCATGTTTGCATCTCGGTAGAGTTCAGAAAAACTCTAAAATGACCCAACTTAGCTAAAACGCAACCCCTGCAGTGGTGCCAAGTTCAGTTATATTCTCTGTAACTGTTTGCCAACATCAGCTGGAACGAGCTGAAGGGGTGAGGTGGATTTGTACTTTACTGCTCAACTTTACTTCTGGATCGATGTCTTCTTCCTCTCCTCCTTTCGCCCTGCACCTGTGTGCTTCTCCAGCAGCCTTAAAGCAGCTGCTGACTGTTCAGGTTCACTGTCTTCTGTCAGACCGTTGAGTTCAAGTTACTCTTTGGAGCTTTTATTTTAATACAAATAAGAACATACAAATAAAGCGTTTTGCAGTTCTTTCTCCTAATTACAGACAGACCTGCCTGGCAGGGGTGATAGCTGTTGGCACTCAGACCATCTCTGCTACTTCCTCCCCTTTGCTCTCCCAGTTGCCCACTGATCACATTTTATTGGGAATGGTGCAGAGCGGGTAGGGTAGAACAGGCTCATTGGATTGAGCAGATGCTAAAGGAGAAAGTGGCAATAAAATACTTAGCCTCTGCCTGTAATGTCTGGATTCCTTCAGGAGACCTCCTTAGAATTAAAAAGATTATATTATAATGATATCCAAGGGAAAAAAGTGGTGTGCTTCAGTGAGAAATGTGTTTTCTGTGCTTGCTTTTCCGTCTGTCGAAGACTACCTCGGGTCACTTCTCACTGTTCAGCTCTTACAGAAACAATATTGTATTCCTTATGCCAGTTGTTAGCCGTGGAGGATCCAGAACAGAAGTGGTGCTGTCTTTGGAGGTTCTTGCTATTTTGGCATATGCTTGTCATACAGACTTGATGCTGCAGCAACAAAGAAATATTAGCTCAATGTTTAGGAATATTATACTTCTGTCTAGAAGAGGCATTGGTTTGTAGGGGTAACTGTAGGGGTAATAAGGAGGTGTTGATTCTGAATGAGCAGGGCTCTCATGCTTTCGAGTTGAACTTCCACTGCAACCACTGAAAGCACTTGGGACTCTGACATTCCTGCATTAGTTCTTAATTGTGGAATTTGCTGCCCTTGCTGCTCCAGTGGAATTCAAGATTGTTGACCTTCGGGGCTTACTGTGCCGCCTATCTCTTCTCTCGGGCAAAAAGCATTAGCTAGGAAGGGGGAGTTACTGGGAGCAGGCGAGATAGTTTTCTTTTTAAACTTGACGTTGTGTCATTCTTGGCACACAGTATCCAGTAAAATAACGGGTAAGGATTGTATATTTTGTTCATGCAATTACAGTGCCAAAACCCACGTGTGAGAATCCAAAAGCTGAAGAATTTTTGAAGTATCCATTTAATTTTACTTTAGTCACCATACTAACCTGTTGCATGAGGAGGCAGGGCTGTGGACATGGGCTACAGTTGAGCATTTGATACAGAAAAGGGACTACAGAGAAAGATTTTCCTGTGCAAACTTCAATGAAGATAAGGAGAAAGCAACGCATAACTAAGTCATGTACAGCAGCCAACAGGGATTTCGCTTTTCACTGCATCTGTACGGTTTTGAGTCCCTGCATCTTTAATCATTTACATCGCTGAAAAGCTTTTTAGAACTGCACATGCAGACGTTTTTCTGTTGGAGCACCACCAAAAAGTCTGTGTAAGCACAATATGCAGGGAAAAACACGTCTTGAAAATACTGTCCTGTGGGGAAAAACAACAACAAAAAAATGCCAGTGTGCTGCAAAGGATTTCTGTCCTTTCCTGGAGTCGTGACACTTTGTTAATATCAGGGCTATGCAGGTTGATTGTTTATTTATTTATTTAGATAACAAGTAGAAAAGGATCAGCCTAGAAGGAGAATGGAGGATTGTAGGACTAAAATACCCTACGAAACATGCAGGCAACCTTTCTTCTCTCTTTCCCATTTATACCTCCTCAGTTGTCTCCATGCGGTGCTTTATAGTTAGCACCGAACCTCCCATTTTTATATAGGTTTATTTTTTTGTTCCAATAAAGACAAAAACCATTTTGACTCAAGAAGGTTACATTATGCAGTGCCACGAGATTTATACTTCTCCCCCACTTTTCCTGTTACCTAAAGCTGCTTTGTAATACATTAAATGATACGACACAAAAGATCTGATAGAAGCTGAACTAGCTTGGGTTCCTAGAATCGCATAAAACTCCACGTAAAATGAATATTGCTGAAGCTCCGTCTGATTTCCATATTCTTTCCACATTGTATTTGTATATAATAGGCTTCCAGGAATGTTCGTGACCTTACAGCTGTCCCTTTTGTTTACAGTCCAGTGCTCTGTCCTTGAGATACGTTGCGCACAGAATGAAGACAAAATCATGGCTTGAGGCCTCCGTCTCCCTCCTCTGGAAAGAGTAAATAAAGCCTGTGTAGGAGATGTTCTGCAGCCAGTGCTGCTACATGTATATATGAGTGATTAAAACCTGGGAAACAATTATAGATGGTAATAAAATAAATTAAGGTCAAAGGGAAATACAGCTTTTACTCGGGAACTTTCACTAAAAAAAAAAAAAGCCTGTTTACGTTTCTGGGTTGTTTATTAATTATCAAAACCACTTACCATTCTCACCTCCAAAACAAAACTGGAAGATGAGTTTCCTCGCAGTTTGACTTGATATTTTTGAAGATCCTTTTATTTTTGAAGTGACTGTATCCTGCTCCCCCAAAAGCAGCCGGTTTCTTATTCGCTGGCAGAGTTAGCAAACAGTCAACGCACATTTACAACAGCACTTCACTAGCATAACGGTGATGGTGATGCTGGGTTTATTTTTGCTGCCATGCAAATTTTCATTCTCTTTGAGCAAATGTATTTTTCTGCTGATATTCTGCTTTCTGGCAGGTGCTCAAAACTTCCTTGTTCAAACGTATTTGCAGATGGCACCGGTCCTGGGTTCTGCGTGGTGTCTGAGTAGACAGTGCGCAGCCTGGGACAAAAATGACAATCGCTAATTATTTTAGAATGAAGGGCATATGTGAGATTTCAATATCAAACATCTCAATACCGGCAGCGCTGTGCACAAGCATTACCTAATGTAACTGTGTTTATGAAGTTTGGGGGCTAAATTTGGCCGAGCTTGCAACTGAAGGATATGACAGTGAGCATCCAGAGCAGCCGTGCTTTTGGCTAAGAGCTCCATAGGTGGAGCCTGGCCCGGAGCAGTACAACCAGTGCTGTGCAGGTAGAGGAGCTCTGCAGTAATGCTGAGAAGTGCAATGGCTTCTTGCTGTTAGATTACTGTCCAAAACATGAACATTTTTACTCGTTTATTTTTCCTGCACTAGAAAATTTATCACTTTTGTTGAGCAAATGGGATGAGTGCCTGACGATTCTGTATTATGAAATGGCTGTGTGACTCATAGTGTAAAAGTGTTTAAACTTTCTAGAAAATTCCCAAGTATTTGTGAACATTCAGATCCCTACTTTTCCGTGGGGTTTGAACTTCATGAATGATTTTTAATTGCAAGAAAGACTTGCTCCAGTTAATCAGGTCTTTTTGGAGACACCAGGTAGCTATTTCAAAGTGTTGCTCCATGTCTGGACGGTAGTTTTATGTGTACATATCCAAGCAGCACTACTGGTGAGGACTGTTTCACAGCTCTGGTAACATTCCTAAAGTTCAGCAGTTATTAGGTTGTAACTGGATCTACAGACATACTGACAGCACGCTTCTAAACTTCTCCAGAATCACTAGCCAGGCTCCAGGCACCATCTTTGGCATACTTCCTAGCATGATTTTCTATCTGACACCATTACTTAAAAGAAGGGTCTTTTGGTTCTCCTCCCCTTAATTTCCAGGACCATCATTAGCTAGGGCACTTAATAAGGTTAATTCTCTCTTTTTCCTGCCTTCCATCTGGTGGACTGGTTTCAGCTGTACAGTCACAAACATAGACAATGAAATCAGCACACTCTGCAGAGGGATTTTGAGTGCAAACCCTCTTTGCTTTAGCACAAAAAAATGGACATGTTCAGATGTCCATTTCAATGGACATATTCACATTCACGTATTCTGCTCTCCCCTGACATTTTCTGTGTCTCTCCTCGGTGCCAACAGTTATTCTTTAGAATTTGGGTATGTGCCCTGCCAGGATTTGTGAGTTCCTGCTCTTAAAATACCTCTTTAGTTAAGGCCCTGTCCTGCAAACATGGAGTGTCTCTCTGACCTTCTCAGTCAGCATCTTTCGAAGTAAAGAGCTTTACAAACTAAAAAATACTTTTCTCCTCATAGGAAACTTGTCCTTTTCTGTGGGTTTTTTTGGTCCCTCCTCAACTTCATGTAGGGTTCATAAACAGTATGTTATCAGATTTCCCAAATTATCAGAACTCTTCCTACTATCTGTGGGGTAAATAAGTAGGTGCGTATGACATTTAAATGAGTAAAAATACAGTCCTTTTCCAAAACAACTTAAGTGACCTAAAAAAATAACATTGGGATAGAAAACCACAAGCAAAAACATCAGTAGGACGCGATATACAGAGTAAGTCATGTCACTTATAGTTCGACTGTATCGTGTTAGCTGATTTTAATTATTTATCAATTTTAATAGTTACGTGTGTGAGTTTTATTTACTGAAATTAGTGTCTGGTGAGGTTTTTTTCAGGGAGAGTACCGTGTTTTGCCAAATGCTCTGCTGAGCAATGGTATCTCCTCTTTTTTTAATCTTTCTCTTACTTCATACAATGGCACTCTCGTTTTTATTGCTCGTCTTACTCATGTGAGGGCAGGGCATTTACTTTCACATACCACACTGTTTGAAAATAATAGTGAAAAGGCACATGAACTGTAAAGAAATCTCCCTTGAAGTCTTGAAGGCAAGCTCTGGGAAATTTTAGGGTGGATGTCAAGACAGATCCATGCACTGTATGTGCACGGTGGGGATTAGTGTCACATGAGGCTACAGAGCTTTAGCACAATGCTTCATGAAGCCAGAGTGGGCTCTGGCAGTCCATATTCTAGCAGCTGATACAGAGCTGCTAAAGCAAGAAAACCATGGAAAGGAAGAAAAAAACAAATAGTAAGGAAACTGTCTTAGGCAAAAGGCTAATAATGAAGAAGTTCCCTAGCATTCTTGCATTCCAGTGGCTGTGCCAAGCTGTGGTATAAGGGACTAGACAGATCTGAATTCCTAAGTTTCAGAGGAAAGTTGTTGAAGAAGTGTTCTGCTTCTGCAAACTCTGCAGTGGCTTGGAGTCCACTCCGTGCCTGAATGAGATCTTGCTACATGGCTCTGAAATGTACTTCGCAATATTCTAATATATGGAAATATAGTCTGAAGTAGATAAGGATGCTGCTTTCATTAGCGTACAGATTATTAGTAGTTCAGCAGTCACACAGTAAAGGAGAGAAGGAGTTTGCCATGGAGGTCCCTAGCATGGCACAAGGACCAATTCCATCCTGTTCCTTGTTTCCAGTATTCTACTACGAAAGGTGCAAAGAGACATTAGGTCTGACTTAAAAATGATTTTTATAAAATATGCATCTATATTTATAAGAAGTACAAGGATCCAGCCTTTCCCTACTGAGCTGAATACCTCTTATTCTCATTATGAGTTTATTTATAGTGCAGGGTGTTCAGGAGTATGAAAGAACGTGCTTTTTATCAGACAGACTTCTGGTGAGTTCTTCAAAGTCACTCTTTCTTTGTTTTAAGAGGAAATACTGCTCTTCTACTTTGGAATACAGCTGAAAGAGAAATGTTGGAAGGCAGGCATCCTTGAGCTATTCCACTGTCACAAGCTAGAACTGTGGGGTGGTCCAGGGGCCATTCAGAGAATGTTAGTGTCATTCCAGAGTAGAAGGAATTTAACACGTTCACAAGGGGTTCAGCAGCATCCTCAGACCAACAAATTCAAGGGAGTGAGTATCAGCATGGACCCTTCTGACTGGCAGTTAACTTGATGCTAACATGAAACTGTTTTCCTCCCAAGAACACCTAGCAGAGGAGGAGATGTATCACCTCCTATTTTCCCTTCTCAAAGTATTTTGCTACAACTTACCCCTAGCAGAGATGAATTATGTAGTGGGGTTCGTATTGACAGTTTGCCTTTTCACTCCTTAAAAGTAGTTCAAATAGGCTAAAGATTTGATGTGTCCCTGTATGCAGCATATCAGTAAGGACCTGAAAAAGCTTGGTGAACTTTAAAGCTCAAATTACACATAAGCCTGTGTATTTGTTTCTGTCAAACGAGGAAATGAAAACTAGAAAACAGCAGCAGTTCTGTGGCCAGCTTTTAAGATGCTTAGGATGCTGGAAAGAAAAAAAATAATGGGAGCACTTGTCATAAGCTGGAAAATAGATTTAGTGCATATAACAGACGAAGGTAAACAAACAAGATCAAACAAGAGCTGAGCAGGCTTCTGTGTAACCGAATGCCACATGAAGTGCAGCTGCTGGAAGGATTCTGTGAGAACGGGAGGCAAAACTGAGCAGACAAGGCAGACAAACAGCACAGTCCCAGTTCAGCGCTTTCTGGTGACGCTGGAGACTGTACTCGTTTCGGCAGGTGCTTGGGTGTTTTCCCCTGCTGAAAAGGAGCTGAGGATGAGCATTGTGTGCGTCTCTTGCACCTTTGGTGACAGAGTCTGCGGGAGTCTCGATTAAACACGTTCTTGGCAAACAGTTAAGGTCCAGCTCTCTGCGCAGTGACTCCCCAGGCTGGAAGTTAGGCATATTTAAGAGTTGCGTTGTCTGCATTTTTATGTGAAATATCTCAGGGAATAGTGGAATAAATTTGCTTTTTTCTCTTCTTTTATTCTTCTGTTTGTGTCCCGGGGTTTTTCTGTATGGTATACTAGGCTACAAATGTGGGTAGCACTGGCTGACTAGTATTATCATCCCATTCAGATATTCTCAGTGAGTAGGAAACATAAGGCAAGGTTACTTTGCAGTGTACCGAGTAGATGCACACTTTGCAGAATTGCTAATGCTCTGTTGTATGACAGTCTATTTTTATTGTAAAATAACTTTCTAATGCAAAAAAAGCCCTCATTCAACTTCTCATTTTACACAGAAGTCCAGGTTACTACCCTGACAGTCAGGGAAATGCAGTAAGAAGCACTGCTGACATGCAAATATTTTGAAAGAATTGGGGGGCACAGGAACAATCTGGATTTTCATCATTTCTTTTAATTTAGTCCAAATTTTAGCCATCCCCAAGCGTATTCCCTGCCTACCCACTATGGTTACAGTTCCATCACTCAAGCCTAGGTTTCCGGCATTTTTTGAACCCTGGAAGTTTGATACCACTCTGTGATTTCAAATTATCTTTATAAGGAATATAAGATTTTATTTTATATGTTTATTCCTTTAACTGGGCTAATTGATTACAGCGAAGTCTAAGACCCCCAAGGTCAGCTTGCAAGAGAAAAGTGGAGAACTATCAGGGAGTTCTGGGGGCTTCTTTCCATTTTATCGCGTGTAGTCGAGGGAGGAATGAGTATGATATCTATAATGTTCTCAGGATGTGTCTTGATGCTTTTATAAAAGCACCTTTTATAAATGCTTTTATAAAACACACCTGTGTTTTAAGGTGAGAAGCCGGAATACCTACAAAACAAACTAAAAACTGAGTTGCAAGGATTGTTTTTTACTACTCTCTGGGTAGCAAGGTAAGGAGATGGTCCTGCACAAGTCATCACAGTGTCTTCTCTTCGGTCAGCTTGTTGAAAGCTGAAAATATTTTTCCAGTCCTTATCTGTAACGTTGTAGTCAGGAGACACTATTTTTGCAGAAGCAAAGGCCATTGATCGGGTTTAAATATCATCATAGGAAAAAGCAGTCAAAACAAAATCTACTGAAAACTACCTTCCAGGAACCACAGTAGGTAAAACTGGTGACACAAATCCCTCCTCTGGTACCTCTGTGCTAGATTTGTGGCTTTGTAGAATATATTCACTCGTACTCTGCTCGGCAGCACGGTCCTGTATCCTGACAGCTGAGTAATGTTCTACTCACGTCTTTCCTTGTAAAATGAAAAAAAATAGATAATTTAATATAGATGTGGCAAGTACAAGATAGATTTCTACCCGGCACAGTTCGATGTTGAAAGTATTAGGTTGAAAATCTTCTTTAAAGATAACCAGATTCTTAAGTTCACCCCCCCCCCCACTCCAATTAAACACAATACAGAGAAAACTTTAAACTGAAATTGAATTTATTCTTTAATCATTTCAGTATGAAAAAATCTTTTATGTCTGTTTTTTCCAGAAAATAAATGAGTATCTTTTACTTCTGCCTAAGAGCAGGTTTTCTGCGGGGCATGCTAGATACGGTTTTTGTATCTTTCCAATGCAATTTTTTGTTGTTGTTCCATCACCGTTTTTCTTTTCTGTGGTTTTTACTCGCCCCTGAATCACAGGAGCAGTTTACTGCTATTTCTTGTGGCCATTGTGGTTGGCAACTATAGTAAGCTTATTGCCTTTTTAGGGAAAACACGACAAATTCTGTCAACCCGAATGACATTTCTGAGCGTGGCAGGGTACATAGTCTGATTTCACTGCCTTCTTAAAAGAAACACATTGGACAATTCCACTGCCTATTTGTGCATTAGAAGTGGGTGACACACTGAATAGACAGAACTATTGTGCCGTTCTGATGTTGCAGTATTGGTCTCGTATCCTTTTCTCTGGTGTTCAACCCGTTTACGTTGCCCTGTGCATTAGTGCTACCTGCTGGCAACAGCCTTTCTGCTCCAGCTATAGGGTGACTGGGTGCTCAAAGCAAGTCATGCTGCTGCAAAGTTTTTCTCAGCTGGGGAGACACCTCCTTGTCTCCGAGACAACTCAGAAGTGAAGCAGAGCTGGGGCTGGTGTGGGAAGTCCTAGGAGTCTTTGAGGGATGGTGTTGTGTTAAGGTGAGGAGAGTTTAAGAAGGGAGCCTGTACTGTTGCAGAAACTGCATCCTTGGTAATGGCA
Source organism: Actenoides lindsayi (assembly GCA_025331215.1). Lineage (NCBI taxonomy): Eukaryota > Metazoa > Chordata > Aves > Coraciiformes > Alcedinidae > Actenoides > Actenoides lindsayi. The sequence goes on from WTSP01011373.1 coordinate 114,210, forward strand.
AAATCAGATTGACTCAGGAGAGGTAGAGGTTAGCGTGGGATTTGGCTCCCCCGAATCCCACTGAACTTCTTCCAGAGTCTTTAATAGTATTATAGATGTATTGGTATTGTTATGCTTCCTTTTAAAATCGGTGGTGTAAAAAATCCAAAGGGTTGTGACCAATCACTAAATTGATTTTATAGTATCTGTTGTTGTCTAAGGTTAGCCAGTAGCAGAACTTGAAGCTTTAGGACAGTGGATCAAAAGTATTGAGGATAGCCTGATTTATTTTTCTTTTATTAAGAGCAGACTTCTTATCATTGACTTCAATGGGCGAAATTTTAGCCTAGTGCCAAACATTAAAAAACCCCTCACATTTGCTGCCTCGAGATGTTGACCAGAATGTATCTTTCAAGCTGGAATTTTTAATACACAATTACCTATGTCAAAGGAGTCCCTTTTTTCTGCGCAGTCGATGTGGCACCCGCACCTATCCGATTCCTCGAGCACGCTCTCATCTCCCCGCACAGAGGAAGGAATACAGATTAAAAGGCTGAATGAAAATAACCTTTCTTCATGTCTTCACCACTATCTTGCTTACAAATGACTCAAACGCCCCAGTTAAGGACAGAACTCACCTCTTTAAACTACAAGCAATATTTTAGCCGAAGAACACTTTAAGAGCATTACTAAAAAATTCATACCGATTGACTGTTTGCCCAAACTTGTAGCGCTGTACTATTGACTCTGCCTTCAGCCCTGCACAGACAGTAACTCCCATCCACTTTGATGGGAGATTTGCCTGGGGTAGGACTGCAGAACCGATGCTAGAATGTTAATTAAATGTACAGTCAGCTGGCCAAAAAGTGGATGGTTGAGTCATAAGGACAGATCTTCTTGGCTTACCTAAGAATACTTCTTAGTATATAATTAAACCACAAAAAACCTGACATCAAAGTAACGATAAGGGCCTAATGTAATGCACATAACTGAGGAAATTCAGGCCAACATTCCTTCCTTTGATCACCTGACTGGGCCAAGCTAGTACACAAGTTATGGGTCTGGATACTCCCTTTCTGAAGCGCTGGTGGAGGTGAAGAAGTTAAAACTGATGGAACTGGCTAGATTGGATGAACTGGTTGGGAGGTAGTAATTTTTGTTGCACGTACCTGCAGAATCCCTCCGCAATTATAGGATGGGAACAGGGATCTTTAGATAAAAGGAAGTTTTTCCAGGGTGCAAAGAAATAAATTCTGAGACAGCATACCTCTATCAATTGTTAATTTCCATACTTCATAACACTCCAAACTCCATGAATTTTTGTATCAGCTCAGTGGTTTTTTTTCCTTGGATGTGCTGTCTTTACACTGGGAGAAAGCTGGGGCAGGTGAAGGGATGGCACCCTGTGGGTGTAAAACTACTCAAGGAGTGCTCTTTAAAGGCGTGAAGGTAACAGAAGCCTAGGAGCAGTGTTTCTACCCCATACCTCTTGAAGCTAGAGATCTTAGCTTTAGACACACTTTAAAACACTCCTGTTTCATGTAACATTATCTTAAGCTGGAAAAACAAGATCTAGAAGAAGATATACTATAGAGTGATAGCAAAATGAGCTGGAAAACCAAAGTCAAAGAATAATTACCAATGGTTTACTTCAAATAGGAAAGAATATATCAAGTGTGTTTTCACAGGGATCTGTCCTGAGCCAGAATACTGTTAAATATTTTCATTAGTTACCTCAGTGATAGGATGAAGAATGTTCGTATTAAATTTGCAGATGCCACAAAGCTTTGAAGGCTCCAGGTATGGAGGAGAGCATGATTAGAATTCCAGGGGATCTTGACATATTAGAAAGATGGTATGAAAAAAACCAGGATGCAATTAAAGACAAGTCCAGTTTCTGTGCTTGGACGAGAAGAATCATTTCTAGAATCAACTAAGTGAGAAACAACTGACCAATTTACAGTCTCGTAAGAGAGGAACTAAGGGTTGTAGCTGACTGAAGCTTGAACGTGAATAGGCAATGCCATACTAGTGTAAAAAAAAAAGGTGATGGGGAGGGAAACATAATTTTAAGTTGTACAAACAGGAGCATAGTCTGCAAAATGCATGAAGTCTTTCTTCTGTTTTATAACCATGGAAAGGTCTAAGCTGAGTACAGGTTTAAGCCTCACGTGAACCAGAACAAAGCAGTATAGCAACCTATGAGAAAAGATTACAAGGTTTGGGGTTGTTTAGACTAGAGATTAAAAGACTGAGCAGAAACATGATAGCAGTCTTCAAATATGTAAAAAGCTGATGCAAGTCCAAAGGGAATAACCTTGTGGACAGGACAGAAAGTAAATGATTCAAGTGCAACACAAAAAGTTTGGCTAGGCTTTAGCAGAAGCTTTTTTTGACAGTAGAGATAATTAAACACAAATTGCGGTAGAACCTTGACCTTTTTTTTTGTTAAGCTGAGGTTAGAAAAAAGGCCTGTCCAGAAGGAGAAGGATAGAGTTCAGCACATCTTGGAGTAGGCACACAATTTCTCCTTGAAGTTCCTTCCTATCCTGTTTTGTAATATTTTCTGACCTATTAGTAGAGATTTTAGGGTTCTCTCCAGTAGACTCGTTTCTCTTCTCACCCCTAGGCTGGCCCTGACTGCTAGCTTTTAGTTGCACTCTCATAGTCTCAGATTCTTGAGATGTAGGATGGCCCACTCTTTCTTTGACCAACTTTCTGGGTTATTTTGGAGCAGGGTGACTTCCCACCTGCATGACATACCGCACAGCTACACAGCTCACCTCCTCTATGTGTTACTTAGTGATTATGATTGACTTAGCAATTGGTTGCGTTTTAGTTTCCTGAATAGTTGCCTCCCTGGGTACCCAGGCCAGCTGTTTCCTGGGATTCTAACAAGCTGCATGGTCAAAGAGATGGGTAGTCCCAGAATGATATTTTAGTTCTCTCCTTCCAGTAAAGACAGAACAAAAATGTGTCTGTGGGTGAGTGGGTGTGGGTGTCCAAATTCAGGTGGGGTGTTGTTTGTTTGGTTTGTTTTTTTAATGAAAAGGTTTCCAGAAAAATCTTACCTAAAAACTCTTCCAAGGCTTGTGAGGTCTAAAATCCATGAGGAGAGTCAGGCAATTTTATAAAAAGGACTATTGAAGGCAACGTGGAAAATATATGTGTTTCTTACTGGTATGCGAACAGGAGACAACTTAATATGGGTAGCAGATGGAAGCAAAGTAACCTCTCTGATGATATTAGAGATGAATTGTGAATTAATTGTAGTCTTCCATTGTTCTGAATTGGGTTTTTTGAATGATGGCCTTGAAGCCTTTGTGAGCAAGTATCCGGTGAGACTGTGTGTGTTAAAAAGAGTTATTTATTATGCTGAATGTCTGACCAGTCTGTTGTTGTCTTGGCCACATGTTTTCAGGGAGAATGACCTTCATTCTAGATTAATGGCAACAAGAACTAGTATGTTTGTTCTCAACACTGGTCTTCAACAAATTAAGTCAAAATGACTTCCTGCTCTCTGACATCCTTAAAGACTTAAAGGTACAGCACCTATTAAATAATGAGTTTAGCATAAGTTATGTAAGGTCACAGAAATACGGTGAGCACCAAAAGACTGAAACCGATGATACTTACTGAACAATATACCAAGTCTATTGAGCATGAGACACATTACCTGGATGCAGCCAGATAAGTTTATTTCTGTAGGCTCTATCTGATTGTAAAATAACACTACAGTTTTGTTTCAGACAGGAGGAGGCAGTGAAAAGTGCTCCAGTGCTTCTGTGTACAACCTTCTTGAAGTTCTTAAAGATGTTCTTCTCTAGGACAAATTATTTTCCTCCCAAGAGAGTCTCTCTTGCTAATAAGAAAAACACGGGGAAACAGATTGCAAGATCTTAATAGGCTTTTTTTTTTTCAGTAGGTTCCATGCCAAATTCTATCCTCGCATGAGCCCTTGAAACCGCTTTGATTTCACAGGGACCTCATGGCTGTAAAAGAATAGATTTTTTTGGTCTTAAGGTCTAAAAAGCTTCCTTCTGTATAAAGTGCTTTACACATGGAATGGCTGCTGAAGCAAATCGACTAGAATGGTAGTCAATTTTACTCTGCTGCTCTCCCACCTGAAAAGCACTTTCGGTGCCCTACAGAGAAAAGAAATGAAAGAGGAGGGGTAGAAACATGCAGATGCACACACACACAGAGAAAAGAAACGCTTGAGAAAGAAGGCTTTAAAAAGGGAGAGAAAATGAAATAGTACTGTATGCTGTCTGTCCTATATATTTGTCGTGCTGGGTGGGGAGAGGTGTTTCTACAGGATGGAACATATCCAGTGAATGCACATTGAGCTAAATTCAGTTCTTATCTGCACTAGGACATTAGCTTCAAATAGCTTTGCTTAAGGGCCAGACTATTCCCACGTTACATCCAGGGAAAATGAAGCTTTCAGGTTCAAACCAGTTTTTAAAAGATGCATGCCTACTTAGGGTCTTGCTATATTGTGGGGTTTAGGGACCGATTTTGTACTGATGTTAATCCAGCATATATCTGCTGAATATGTTATAGCCCTAACAGTTTCACATCAACTAAGTTTCTAGCCCCGTATCATCAAACCAAGCTACAAGCTTTAATAAATATTGACAAGATGTCTATAGTTAAAACTATGGCTTTGGTAAAGAAGGAACCTGACAACTCTGGCCTGCAGTTTCACGAACTTGGACTGTGAAAGTCTATTCTAGAAAATAAAATCTTCAGCATATTTAGTAGAAGTGCTGCTAATGCAGCAGTTACGTTAGCAGAGTGAGAGTGGGAGCAATAGGAGGACACGCCAGGAAAATATGTTGATTATGCAAGGTCTCTATCTTTTGCAATAAGAATGATGTAGTGATAGGACATAAGACTGAACAGCTGTTTCTCTGAACGTTTGAGAGCTAGTGGAATATATTTTAAGGATGTCTTCTGTGTCCAAAAGGCAGCCTATTTGGTGCTGTTCTGGTTGTATTTTCAGGGATGTAACAGAAAGGTTACACACAATACAATATGACAACTGCAAATGTTATTCCATCTAGGGGCAGCCTGGTGTGCTCGCTACAGTACGTATATAGTTTTCCGTCTTCTGTTCTGCTGCTTCTGCTTATAAAAGTAAAGGTACAGCAATGAACGTAATATTTACTTTCCAGAGATCTTGTGAATCAAGTTTTCTCAGGCTTGCCATTCCAGATCAATTGAGACGACAAGAATTTTGTCAACTAATTTGTCCCTTTCTAAAGTTGGGATTTGACCATTGCTAGACGCAAAAGTTATCGCTCATACTCTTGGCAATAAAGTCCCTGTCTCCTCCCCAAAATTCAAAAATGCCTTTAATAAGGTTTAAAAAACACTAAGCTCGTGTCCTGTTTCATTTTTCACCATACAGCTGTAACCATAATACTTCAGGTCCTTTTGCTAAGTAGACAACATCCTCCAGTATGTTGGCTGTTAAAGCCGGAACGCTGGAAAAGTTGTATTACAGCTGGACTGTCAAGCACCACAAAGCACACCAAGAAGGAGATAGCTTTGTTATATTCCTTGTATAAAATGCATTAAAAAAATATTGACATTCTTGAAATGAAGTCTGTTTGCAAGGATTTTATCTGATTTCAGAGCTCAAGAAAAATTTTAAACCCCTTCTCGGAATTTCACACCATTACAGAAAGCCATTTTTCTTTATTTATTATTTTTTGATAAATGTCTTCTTTTACATATACGGAGGTTGTCTGGGTACCAGCTACAGTGATAGTCTTTGTAGTGTTGTCAGTTGTTTTCATTTGTTGTCTGAAAAAGATTTTGTCTGATAGTGGCTCTAGGGAAGTGGTCGTCTTTACAAATGTTGCTTCTGTGCTCCTCGTTGGTTGAAGATAAGGAGTAGATTCTCAGATACTGTAAGTTGTCATAGCTCCATCAACTCATATGCTGATTTAGAAAATCTGACTTACTAATTGTGATCCTGTACATTTTTTCTAATCAGTAGCAATCTTACATTAAAAATAATGTGAGATTTCTATCATCAAAGCATTAGAGTTATACGTTATCTTTTGAAGAACACTAATTTGTATGTTTATTTTCATTCATAAGGAAATGTATAATCAATTCTTTGTACCCTGTTCATTTTAATTAGGTAAATGTCTGAATCTATATTAATTATTACTAAATCTTTAATTTTATTAGGTAGATATGATCTAAACACAGCAGGATCTTGTTCACTGGAGCTCCTCTTTAATGAAACTTCTTGTTATCCAAAACTTGGAATATGTGTCCCAATGTGCATCATTTGTACTGAAAATTCATTTTTAATGAGTTGCATATCCCCTCCTGGTCAGTTTTAGGGGAGTTTAAAATATTTTACACACTAAGTATTCTATTCTCTCTGAATTCTATCCTGAGTACAGTATTCCTTAGCTTTCAGTCAATAATGAAATTATCTAGGATCTGTCCTATTTTTTCTTTTTTCATTTGCTCTCTCTTCTACTGCATGCCACCCTGCCTTACACATGCCTTGCAGAGTTGCTACTTTACTAAAACCATCAGAAAATTAGATGGAGAATTTCAAAAATTGGGGACCAGGCAGTGCTGGGTTAACAGTTGGACTTGATGATCTTAAATGTGTTTTCCAAGCAGAACGACTCTAAGAATGCTGCTACTTGCATCGCTTGCAACTGTTTATGTGTGAGATTCATTTCTGTCCATGTGGAGCAGACCAAAGAAACTCAGCCATGAGACAAGGGCCACATTATACTTCTGAGTTCATTTGCCACTTCTGTTTTGTATTCTTTATATCCTTGGTCAACAAGTTTAAAGAAAGTGATACGTGTATGATTTAAGAAGTTACACGGCTCATTAACTGCAATATAGCTGACAATTGGATTTCCAAGACTTGTTTCTTAAGTTAGCAGATTTTTAGCACAGCCTGAGATACTTCAGACCCCAGATGTGCAAAGGAATAAAAGAATGAGTGCACTCTTGCCTGCTCCTATTCCTGGGGCTCCCCGAGGAGCAGCAGTTATCCTTGAAAGCTTCTGTGCTAATGCAACTGCTAGTATGAGGAGGAGACTACTCAGCTGCCCCTAGGCATGGCAGAACGGAGGAGCACTTTTAGAAAGGTAGGGAGATAAGGCAGAGGAAAGGTGCTGGCAGGGATCTTTATCTCAAATTTCAGAGTTCATAAACTCACAAACATCACAATCTGAGTGGATGTTGTAGCCGAGGTACACTTTTCAAAATCTATGTCAACCAAAACCACCGAGTTTGATCCAGCTCTAACAAGGGCTCTCTGAAGCCAGAAGATGAGATCACTTCAAAAAGCAAATGAATTTAAGTGGACTTGTGCCTGCTGAAAGAAGGGAGCCAGCTACAAAAGAGAAATTTCCAACCTGCAACTGAATTTACTAGGAAAATGCAGTTACCAGTTATGGGCTCTCCTGAAGCCAGGCCTGCCACTGTGGTAAAGAGGCTCTTTTTGGAAGGACGAACACCCACAGAGTTGAAGGAAAATGGTTTTTGTGGCTGGCCACGCGAGGTTTTGCTGAAATACCAGTTCAAGCACAGAAGCCTGACCTATGACTCTTTCTGTGAGTGTTTTTGAGGCAAAGCTGTGCATATTCTGTGATGAATGGAACCTGAAATGAAGAAGCTCAGCACTGCTACTCGCAGTGAAGTGCCTGACTATAAATAGTGTATTTCAGTCAATTTGAGTCCCGAGAAACAGCTTTTATCTCACGACAGCCCCTTCCCTTCTTTTGTCTCCTTCTGTAAACTGCTTCCTCAAAGAAAGTTCAAAGAGATATACAAGCACATTAACTTATTAAGTAATAATTATGGTAATATAAACAACATAACAAACGGTAGAACATGTTGAGAAATGTAGACATACTCATCAAATGCTGAGATTTGCAATAACCTGCTCCAACTGTACTTTTATTGTAGTCATTCAGTGTAGTCTCACCTGTTTTACCTGTTGCCCTTTTTATTGCTATAAAATGATAAACTACAATTATGCTTTGGTCTTCAGCCATCCCGTGTTGCATCACAAAAAATACTTTGAAAGCATGGCACATGAGAAGAGCCCTGTTCATCTGAGTGTTTACACATACATCTAGCTTTAAACAGGGAAGCTTTCCTCCTATAAACGTTGTGCTGGCTTGAAGCCTACCTTCTCAGAAGAGATCTTAACCTCTCTGCTTGACTGTGCACTGGGTTTATGAAATATATACATTCTGGTGAGAAAAGAAAGACAAAGCTTGGGCGACATCCACACATCCATCACGCAGATGCTGTTTGTACCTGCGAAGCTGCTTGTGCCCTTGGATCTCCTGCCCTGATACGCGTGTCCTTTTAGGTGCCCTAGCTGAGAAGTGACTTTGAAATTGTAAGTAGAGGCCTGAGAACCAAAAATACATAAATTGGATGTCTTGTCAGCTAATACCTCTTGCTTTTATGACAATAAAGCCTGCTGACACATGTGGTCGTGGCAAGAAGGCTTTCTGCAGTGTGAATGGAGCAGCTGCTGCTGATCAGGGAGGGAAATCAATGACTCAGCATTCATCAGAAGCATCCTGCTGGTCACCACTGCCAAGTGCCAAGTCATCGATTTTCCTCCCTGCTAGGCGTAGACTGCTCTATTTTCTTTACAGCAAGCTTTAAAATGTTCCCAGTGCACTGTATGCAGCTGTCAGTTCCCATTGGTAGGTCTCGGCAGGAACACCCCGACACGTGAATTGCACTGGGGCTGGGGGATAAATCTCGAATTCGCCCGGTGTAGTTTTTCCACGGTGCCTGAAGCTCAGCGGGCGTGACTCTACAGATCACCCCGTAGACCACAATCGGCATAAATGAGGTGTTCTGCTTGCCACAAACTCACTAAGTATTTTTTTTTCCCCGCGAAGTGGCGAATGGAACGCGATACGCACGGCTCACAGATTCACGGTCGCCGAAACAAATCCAACAGCATGCAGTTGTCGTCAAGAAATATGTCTAGGAAAACCTCTATATCTGCACAGTTTCAGCACAGTGTGATAGTACCCACCAGTCCTTCAATATTCAGACAAAGAGATTGCCATATATAGTGCACATTAGAAGTGCTGCCCTTTGATTTCTCCTTTTAAAAGAAATCATCCTTACATCCTTACTCTATTGTCCCTCAGTCTTCAACATCATCTTTCTATAAAGAGACCCTGGAAATCAAAAATAGAATCAGAAAGGGGTCTTTGTCTGCCAGTATTAAAATCTTATGAGTCATGTTTTTCCAAATCCTTCACGAAATTCTGTCAGAATTCAGCTCACAGCTTCAACTTCAGGAATGCTGTGAAGGTGCCTACAAACAATTATATTCATTTACAATTGGAAAAGCTCATTTAGGCTGAACTGTGTGATATATTCACATACGTCTCTTCTGTTTCACTTCGAAAGAGCAACAGAATTGCAGAGTTGAACAATAAAGCTTGAAAGCTTTCAGTTCCATTCCGGTTTCAAGATGCAAATGAAGCAAGTTCAGAAATCTGCAACCCAGCTTCTCCTTACTGATTTTGATCTAAGAAAATAGCATCTTTAGTAGAATACTTACTTGAATGGATTATTTGCTTAAAAATAATATCCCACCGTATTACAGTTGCAAAGATTTTCAGACCTGTAGTGCTGCCACTCTCTTCAGAAACAAGGAAATATGCAAATAAGTTGTTATTTACAATAGCTGCAGCTTGCTAGGTTTGTAAAATAATTATATTTGCCAGTTAATTGACCTTGTGTGCACAATAGGGACAAAAATAAAGAAACGATGCATGAAAATTTAAAGTAACACTGGATTGGTTTGGAAAAGTGTATTAAATGCTGATTTTCAAAAACAGTAAGCAATTAATTGCTGCTGTACCCAACAATTCTGGTTTACTCTGGCAACCATACCGTCTTAACGTAAGACATTGAGAGGCAAAGCAGACCACTTGATTGCAGTTTTTGCGCTGTAGTAAGTGTGCTTTTGATTTAATTTTAAATTTTCATCTCAAATGGGCTTTACAGGAATGCAGATGTTGTCCTATTTGTCAGTCTGGTTAAATAACCTTTGTCATGCGAGTGCCAGTGAGTGTAGCAACACCTAATAAATTATGTGTAGTATTGCAGTACGCTGTACTTGTATGGCCATTTCAATAGACTGTAATTGTTTTCCAACACTTCCCCCACAGGTTACTCTGGCTTCCAACAGAGGCAGAAGTGAATAACAAGCCAATCAACATGCAAAATATTGAGCAGAGTAGCTCAGCACAAAGCCATCAGCCAAATGTGAGATTAACATGTGGTTGCAGCTGGGACAGGGACTCTTTACACTTGGCTTTCTAAGCGTTGCACGTCTGCTCCCTGTATCTTCTGAATCACATTTCTGTTGTTTACTGGTCAAACTAAGTTGTTACCCGTGTCAACGCTGCCTGATGAATGCAACTGCAGAAGTAGGGCTGGAGTGTGTTCGCTGCAAATTACTGGCTAGGGACTTGATTCTGCCTCTGCTGGAGCTTTGGAACCGTGTCCAGAGGAGCTAAGCCTGAGCCCCCAGTCCTGATTCTGAACCAGAAATGCTGGTACTGTGGGGATGCAGCCTGATGCTGGCAACTGGCATTTGCACGGCATGTAGGGGACCTTCTTCTGATATGTGAAGGCACTTCTGAGGTACTCCTGAGGAAGTCTGATTGCGCTACGGCGTGTGGTTCTGCCTCTGCCATACTCAAGTGGTACATTCCTTTTTTGCTTCAGTCGATGTGTCTTTTGGAGGCCCTTTTCCAGAGACAGTTTGTGGCTGAAAAAGTTGTCCGTGGAACAAACCTGGGGCTGTTATTTACGCTGTGGTACTTGGAGGACCCTGCTCTTGGTAGGTGATTTCTCCCCTGCCTTTCCACCGAGCCCACCGAGCGAGTGTCTGTACACTAGCACCCTTTCAGGAAGCTCTTTCTTTTCTACTGGAAAGAACTGGCTCTAGCAACTGAGCTGAGACCACTGGCTCCTTTTAGATAGACCACACTTTACAGATTTTAGAAGGTAGCAGATTTCAGTCACTGCTGGCCTGTGATGGGTTTAACCAGTGGTTTAAAAATGAAAATCTCCGTACTGTATTACAAACCCCATGGGCATCCAGCAGGGTTTTTGTGATTTAATGTGGGTTTTTTCCTCCATTTTTTTTTTTATCATTTCCAGCATTTGCATTAGCTACTGTAAGACTAGATGGATAACTGCCCATGATTTGGCTCAGTTCTCAAAACAGTCAGGTATCTACAAGTTGGGAAGCATCAGCTTTTGCCTGCGTAGGTTTGAGCCTTTCTGTGAAACACGTAAAATGTTTTTTCTGTATCTTCTCCAAAATGGAATCTTTTACAATCCTGCTCTAGTGCCAGTACACCCTTATGAAAGGAGATAATCTGTGCTAACGATTGTGTAAGAATAAAATGGGAAAAAAAGGAACACGGGAACTTCTCTAAATTTATGGCATTACAGTCCTTCCCATGGCAACACAGAGTCAGACGGTTAGGTGGCAAAGTACAAGCAGGAAGAAAAGGCAAACAATGACAGAAAATAAAGGCAAAGAAAACAATGTGATTTTCTCTAAAAGTATAAGAACTAAGTGGTAGAAGAAAATCCGTATAAATGGTCCTGTCTACTTGTAAAGAATATCCTTCAATATGTATTAATTTCTTTCTATTAGACTAACTTGTCTAAAACATATACAGAAAGCCCTTTAATATCCCATTATACTGTATACTAAAGCATTCAGGTCTAATACTATTACTGATAAAGAAACCAAAAGCATATTTACAGAGACTGAATGTCTATAAAGAGGAGATCAAGCAAGTCTCCTGAGAAAAGAAAGTCCCATATCAGATTATTGTGTGAAAAAAAATAGCATGCTCATCTCAATTACTGCACCAATCAGGTTTATTTAAAAAAGGAAGTAATTCTGGGTATATATCATAAAATCACTTTTTTTTTTTTTTAAGCCTGTAAACATCCAATAAATTAAATTTTTAGATAAGATCCATTTTGCAAAAAGCTACTTATGAAAAGCTTCAGATAATAATTAGAGAGTGAATTTGATGACCTAATAAGTGACTAATAGTAGCATACAGTAAGTACACTGAATTAGATCCAAGGTAAGTTGCTCAAGCCTGTAATTCCTATACCAGTGAAGGTATGTAGCAGAAGACTTCTGATTATAGTCTCTTTAGGTTGTATGTAAAAAATCTTTAATAGTCTTTGTCAGGGTAACTGTCTAGCTGAACCTAATGCAGAGCCAAATACAATGTTATGCTGTAAAGTTATGAATATTAACATCTGAAACATAAAAGGAAGTGATGCTACTTAGCATAAACATGGACCAATTCGTTATTGTCAGTATGGTGCAGAATATTAAAGCTTTTCCTTAAAAATGTGTGCATTACGGCTTATATTAACTTTAGTGCTCTACTAAACACTGTAGGTACTCCACTAAAGTTAATATGAGCCTTTTCATTTATCATAACACACTTTGAGCCAGACCCTGGAATTAATTTCATTCCTGGTCACCCAATTTACCTCTGAATAAAAATGAATAAAATGTTACCCTGAGCCTGGCAAGAGGAAGAGAGGGGTGATGGTCCAAAATCAGAAGCGTGAACACGGTACAAGTTGTATCCCTTAGAACTAAAACTACCACTTTACTCCTTGAATCTTTTCTAGTGAGATTTAATTTAATTTTTAAGAACTTCAGGGCAGGTTAATGAAGGTCTACTCCTGTAATAGACACAAGGTATTAAAATGGGTCAAACTAAAACCCTAGACAGACCACTGCAGTACTTGGGGACTTTGAAATCCTGAACCAAACTTTCTGTGTTAGCAACACTCGGCCATTCCTGCTCTTAGAACTGATGCTGTGAGCAGTCGGTGACTCCTGAGTGATGCAGTGTTCTGTCACACCAGTCTGCTGGTCACAAGCACCAGACACAGCGTGTGGAAAGGCAGCATCCTCCAGTGGATTAACACACCTTGCACATAGTCACCCTCCAATTCTGTGTGCGTACTGGGGTGGAAAACAGCACAGGAGTAGTTAAGAAAAGGTCGAAGAGGAAAAATACAAATATATGGAAGCAGAACTGTTTCTGAAGTAGTATATCTATGCAAATTAGGGGGAAGATCCCTCATATTGAAGCTATCTTTAAGAAAGAAAAGCTGAAAATTGTCAGACCGCTTCCATAGGCACTCCTCAGAGTGGAGCTAGCGACAGTGATACGGCCACGACACAGCTCCCAGTACCTCCGAGCGAAGAGCTGGTGTGTGCTGCTCAAACTCCACTGGGAAGGCAAACAGCCAGAGGGACAGAATGAGGAAGGGTGACAAACGAAAGAAAATTTTTAGGTTTTGAACAAAAAAGGGTTTCATATATGTATGTGTGTGTGTATATATATACCTGATGAAAAGTTGGCACTTAAAAACCTGTATAATTGCATGCATTATATTTCTGGAAGTGTCTTATTGCCACTGCATTGCTATTAAAATGCAAAACAATTGCAAGCATGTCATGTTTATTAAACCACTAAAAAAATGTTCTGCCAGCGTTACGACTTCAGTTTCGAAAGCACAGAGATGGGCAGAGAAACGAAGGGGGAGGAACCGGAAACTGACTTCTCAGTTTACTCTTTTGTGCCTAATTATTGGAACATATAGGGTGGATTACACAGTCCTTGGAGATGGCTGCAGTAATAATCTTACGTTTTACAATAAATGATCTCAAAGTGCATTGCAAATTTGCCAGTTTGATATCAGACTTGAGCACAATGACTGCAGCTGTATGGGAGGTTTGCTAGGGAAAAGGCTTACAGTGAGGGAAGCATACGTTCTTTTTTCACCTCAAGCTGCAGAGGAATCATAGGTGTGCAGAATGTAATTATGCAGACTGAAATTAGGCCAGTTCACTATAGCTAATTCCTTGTCTTTTACAACAAGTGCCACAGGATCTTTAATGCCACAGATGATTAGGTTGCCAGCTTTAGGTATCGTCTGCAAGTTGGCAGCTCGAGTAGCTTACCCACCAGTGTGTCCAGTTTTCAGAGCACAGGGATAAATCCTGGCAGGGTGACATGCAGCATTTCTCCTCAGTTCTTCGTGACCCCATCTTCTGCATCAGTGGAGCTGTAGATCCAGTGCCTTCTCATTCATGCTTTCAGCCTAAAGTTTCCATTTATTAAATCAGCCGTTCCATCATCATCATTTATGTCCTATTCATACATCATTTCTACCTGTTGTAATACCTCTTCCCAGGACTTAAATAACTCTGGCCCCAAATAGCTTGTGCAATCTGAACAAAGCGTCTTGAGCTATCAGAATAGCTTTATCTAAAATATGCTTACAAACAAATGAAAGGAAAAATACTGTTTGTGTTCTTTTTGTGTTTTGTTAATAAAAGTTATGCAGGACTAGAGATACTTGGCACTGAATGCATCCTGGCAACAGTCAGACACAGCCCCAGCAGATGAAGGGAGTTTCTATGACTTGGAAATGAACTCTCTCTGCAAGTCCTGGAAATGTTCTTCACTGTCCACTTAATTACATGTCCTCAAAGTTTGGATAATATGTAGGGTATTGACTAAAGAATAACATTGCACTTGTTTAACTTTTAGCTCTCTCCTCTAAACCCAAGTGTTCATTTCATTCTGTTGCTAAGCCACCTTTCTGGGTAACGCTTTACCTTTCTCTACCTGTTCCTTTCACAAATCTTCAGCCTGTCAGGTGTTCCCTGTCCGGCATTATATCGAGATTTTTAACTTTAAAAACTGTGTTGCTGCCATTTCTTTGCATCAGAACTGTTAGATGTTGTGCAACACCCCAAACTGCTCTGAGGTCATGAGATAAAAATAGACCGTTGGGAATCCAGCACGGGCTTAAGCCAGTAACCGCACATGATTCTTGCACTCCAAAGATTTCATTGCAGATGCATTTTGAGAGAATGTGTTAAAAAAAAAATAAAATGTTTTCAAACTAAAGCTAGGCTCATACTTGGAAACTCCTCTTTATAAAGTAAAAGTCTGCTGTGTTGACGGAGTTGAGCTAGAAAAGAGTGGACATCAGGAAAATATGAGTGATGTCCAAGAGGAGCCTCCAGCTTTCTCCTTCAAGTCCCCACTTTCCCTCAGCAGCTTTAGGAGAGCTGAGAAAGGGATGGTTCTGCACATTGCAAGCAGCAGCAGAAGGCACTTCTGTTTCCTCAGGCCCCTGTGAAGCTCCCGGTGTATATCTCCCTCTCCTCGTGCACGTCTAAAGATGTCCAGAATCCTTCTGAATAAAAATAAAATGGGAAACACTGACATCTATATTCTGTGATGTGATGTGTAATGACCCAAGTCTGTTGCATGAGTTATGGCAAGCCCTTGCTTACAGTAGGTGTGAAAAAAGGCAATGAGGAGCAACTGGTATTTCGGCATAATTTAGAATTACATTGCAGTTTTGTTTCATTTCAGTTTCAAACTGCACATTGCATGTCAGGTTTTGCTGAATTCACGAGGGGAACATTTCATTCGTACCTTTGGTATTTTAGGTACCAATTTCAAATGGATCATCAGAAAGAACTTTTCCAAACCTGTCAGTTTTTATGCTCCTGACAATGGGATTCTCAGGCCATTCCAACCCGCTCTTTCTTTTCCTTGTCTCCATTTTGCTGTGTGCTTCTCTGCATTCTGCAATGGATCCTTTACAAAACTGCACACTTTTACCTTGAAGTCCCGTCCGAAGGTGGTTCATAGCATGTAGCAAGGTTGAGTCTGTGTGAAAGGGAGAGCCCATTTCACAGCTTGTGGGCAGGACACAAGCGTTTTTATTGTCTGTCATTTAATCTGGCCTTGGAAAGGTGGTAACGCTGGCTAAACCCAGGGCAGCTGCCACCTTGGCTCTCAACGTCGACATGGCACTAGTACTATATTTAAGAGTACTGATATGAACAAACCTGGTTTCTGGTATTTAACACTTGTGCTTCTCTGTCTTTCTAAAAGGACCATAAATAATTCATCCTTGCATTTCCCATTAAAAAGCCGTATCACAATAACTTAATGGAGACTGCACACACCTTCCTTCCCAGGGTGGGCTGGTCAGAGAAAGATGCTTTCAAATTCCTAAGGAAGGGTGTTCAGGCTGGAGACTTGCTAACGACATTTTCTTTCTGCTGCAGGAGTTCCCGTGTCTGTGACTTGGTTTTGTGTGATAATTTAAGGACAGATGTAGAAACACTCCTTCCCTGGATCTCTGGAAGCAGGCTAGCAGTATTCAATCGTTATTACATTACGATGATTCAAGGCTAAGAATCCTGATGGCACCCCTCCCCCCTGCTCTCTGTAGGCACACACAGACACATGCACACGGCCGTGCACACAGAGTATTATCTCTGTTTGCCTTACTAATGTCATTGTGCAATATTCCATTTTCCTCTCTCTTCTTGTCCCCGGGGTCTGTAACAAACCCCTGCTGGACCTTTTATCCACCCACTAAGTCCAGATTAATTTATTATACTCCATCTAGTTTTTGAACTGTTCCTTCTAAATGTGTGATGGGGCTTAGGGCTGTGCAAAGGGGATTCAAGGATAAGGGGAGAAAACATCCTCAGGCTCCAGCTTACAGTGAAAGGTTGCGTTACAGTGCGAACACCTCTACTATTATTATGCATAGCCATGGAAGATGATGCAGAAGGAATGCCTGATTAGAGCTCATATTTAGCTAAATTAACATCTCAAGTCCATTTTTTTTTGTATAAATCTGAGTTCATCATAATCTAAAAGCAAATATTTGCCTTTAATATCTCTGATTTATGCATAGAATACAGTGTACTCTTCATTTCCTTCTTAATTATTATTATTTTTTTAAACAGCTTCCAGGCAGAAAGTCAAAGCCTGCTGTGTTTTATATTATACTCTGCAACTCATTTTCCTGTTTTTATTTTTTTTAATAAAACATCTAATTAATCCATGTAATCTGAATACTTTCTGTTTAAACTCAACGTGCTAATGAAAAGAACTGAATGAAAAGGTAGCTAATTTGTTGTACCTATGAAAGTACCAGCTAGGTAAAAAGTATAGAGAGAGAAAAACTTGAATGCTTTATGCCTTGTATGTGAATCGTGACTGAAAACAAGTAAGAAGGGTAACTACAAGTGGAAAATGTCTGACAAAAGTTCTCCAGTGAAGTGGAAACGATGCTCCTAATTTTTGCCATCTCATTTTTGCTCATTGCATTCCATATGCTGGGCCTGATGATCTTGCATTTGTACCAGTAAAACTGCTGTTTATTGTCCAGTTGCAGGAAGTCTGAATGTGAGCTTTTTACGTGATTCTGATAAAAAGAGAGCTGGAAAGATTGTTGCAACTCAGGCCTCTTTATCTTGGGTTGAACACAATAAATGACTACTTATAGGAGAAGTTTCTTTTTCTTTTATCTCTGACTCTGCATCTCCTGGAGGGAATACAAACAAGAGGAACTGGAGCCAATCGTATATTTAGAAATTAAGAAGGTAACTTCAGGTGGCAAAGTCTGTAATAAAGGAAAGGACTTTAGACAAGTGTGCTTTTTGATGAATTATCACTGGCACAATTTTTAATGGAATGTTTGTCAGACTTTTTCATGAAACACCAGCAGCTCTTTAAAATTATTACCTAGACAATTTCCCGTAATGATGAAGTTGGAAATCGATGTAGGAAATATTACCATAGTAAAAGTAAAAAGATGCCTCCAAATGGTAATGTACAAAACCTCACAAGGGAAAGCTTACATGCCGATGAATCTTTCCCAGTAGAAATACCATAAATCATACATAAGTCAGAGTATGAATGAGAAAAAGAAAAATGACTATCAAGATATAGTTTAAACTTGCTTAAAGTGTTCATGGTTTGGCACGGAGAAACGCAAATAGAACGTAGTTGTTAAGCATGGTCAGCAGAAATGTGGCATCTTGCAGTATCCAGGTGGAATCTTAAAAGTCCTGTTTGTCTGAAAAATGTGTTAGCTCTATTTCTCTGCCCTCTTTTGCATCTGCATCAACATCAGTCATAACACATCACTGTTAAGTGGCTGTGTGGCGAAGGGAGAGTCAGACCCTTTTTTTTTTTTTCCCCAGGAAATCTCACCTTTGAGGCGTTGTGACTTTTGCAGTATGGTCTTGGTTTTACCTGGTTTTGCAGTTGAGCCCACCAAGACAAAAACGTGGCTTCCCCTCTGGCTCAAAGTTGGTCATTCACATCTAGAGCCCAGCATGAAATCTCAGCCCTGTTGTACCAGTGGCAAAATTCCAAATGACTTAAATAGGAGCAGCAGCCTTCTGATCCCCGTTTCGCTCACTACAAGATACCATTTGTTCTTGGCAGTGACTATTTACACTGCAAATACAACTGGGCACATTTTAAAATACCCAGGAATCTCAATGTTTCTAAGTTAGATTTTTTTTCCTAGCTCTAATTTGAATGAGGAATATAATTATTGATCCCATACTATGGCTTCATTTCTACCTATAGCCGGGATCACTTTGCCTTCATATTGTACAGACCAGTAACAAGAAGATTGTCTCCATCCTTCCAGAGCTTTATAAATTATATGCTGAATGAGATACAGCAGGTGGCAAAACTAGGACATGAGTGGCATGGGAAAATCTCACAGAATCCCGGAATGGTAGGGAGTGGAAGGGACCTCTGGAGTTCATCAAGACCCCCCCCCTGCTAAAGCAGGTTCACCCAGAGCAGGCAAACCAGAAAAGCCTCCAGGCAGCTTTTGAAAGTCTCCAGAGAAGAAGACTCAAAACCCCCCAAATTACAATAAAAATAAATAAACTTTAGCAGAGAAGCTTGAGCTACATTTTCTCCTCAAAACCACTCTCCTGGATGGGAAGCTGCTAGAGACACATAACCTTCTCCTTTGTAGACCTTGAACATGTCTGGAACATGGACAGCAACACCAACAGTACCGGTGACTGCATCAATTTCCCAAGCAATATATACATCTTATCCTGCAATGTCTTATAATTAATGCTGAACTCAAAAAACCTCCACAAGATCATAAAAGCAGCTAATAGTGAACACTGCAGATGCCCAGATTAGTTTCTGCCATAGCTGGACCCAGAATGACTAATGTAGAATTCCACTTAAAAGAAAAGCTTTCGAAAAGGTAGCAAAGAAAGTACGGATTTGTCATCTAGTTTAATTTTTTAAATCACCACCAAATCATGCACTTGATTTGCAGAAATCTCATGTAAGTACTTACAAAAGTCTTTCCTGTAGATGCATCTTATTTCAATGTCACCATATGTCACTACTAGTTGCCTTCATCTCCAACATATTTCATGGCAAAAATCTGTTATAATCAAGCACTAGACACTACTCCTCAGCAGTCCTATCCATGTCTGATTTTGGAATGTCCTAGGAATAAATACCAATTTCGAGTATTGATTTAAAAATACGTTTTTGGTATGTATCCATGGGGAAAAAAAAACCACAAAAAAACCCCAACAACAACAAACCCCACACAAACAAACAAACAAAAAGCAAACAAACCCCAAACAATTAAAAAATCCCAATATCACACCATGGAATGTTTTCATGACAGCAGTGTCACCTTGTTCATAGCAGTGTGTTTACCTGTGGATTTCCATCACATGTGGAAAATAACAGAGTTTGTGAGCACGTGGGTTTGTTATATTTTGATGCTTTCCAAGCATTCCCTTTTCTAATTCTTTTTTCTTTTTAATTAAGATTTTCCTTCGCCTTATAGATTATATCTGTAGTAGATTTTAACTACTATGTAATAATATTGTATTGTCTTAATATCAATAACAATGAGCTTTAAAAACTGAATTAAACCCCGCTGTTCCTAAAGTGACGTGTAACATATGCAATATTATTGTTGGTTTGGGGTGGACAGTTTGGTTTTGTCCATCTGGCCAAAGGCAGGTGTCATTTTGCTGGGAAAGTAAAAGAGGGAGGGAAGATGTAAAATAATAGGATAGAAGTTGACCTAGAATAGGGAGTTGGTAAGATCCCAGTCACCTGCCAAGGTGGCTCCACATGGAGCCTCCAGAAAAGATTGCAGATGACACCAGAATTGTCGTTCACCAGGTTCATGTTTTAATTTGCCCAAGGACAGAGGGGTGAGCACTAGGCTATTTACAAATTCAGCTGTGCCCTATTTCAGTCCGAGACAAAGTCACATTGTGTAAAGATAATGCTGTATTCCTGATTCAGGTGATTTCTGACAGTTTCCATTCCTCTCTTCTCAGCTTGCTTTGGGATAAAGCAAATGACTTATCGGTGGTTTGGGTTGTGTGCTCTCTAAGCACGCTGCTTGACCAAGAACAACAAAAGCTGGTAATTCTCCTGCTATAAAAGCACATCCTCTTTTTATATGATGAGCAGGATAGCAGAGTTTCCTGATCTTTTAAGCCCTGGAAGAACAGCTGGCCAAGGCTGTAAAATGGCACAGGTGCTGGGACACAGTGAAGGTCTTGGTCCCAGTTGGCAGATTAAATAGGCTTCCTGCCTAGAAAGATGAGCGGGTTCTGTAGTAGGAGCTTTTGCAGAAGAGAGGCCTAGAAAAGCTCTGTGGCCAGGGATTTCTGGGTTGCTGTAAAGAGCCGAGTATCACTGCCTAACTTTCGAAAGATAGGTGGTGGTGAGAGTTGTGTCCTGTTCTTGGACTGAAAATAACAGCTTATTCTAGAGGTTTGTTACACCGCAATGCTGGTAGCTGTCCCTCTGCATAATGAGCTTGTGTGCGCTGCTGTCTGCTCCTGATGTGCAAGGTAAAGGCATTCTTGTTACTGACGCTAACCTTACGTTACCTTGGCTTTGGGTAGTTTTGTCATTCTTCATCTGCAAAGGCAAAAATTCGACTGGTTTCTGAAATCTTTGCTGGCACGGGAGATGTCTTTGGAGCTTTTCCACTGCCAAAACGGAGGAAACCCTTTACAGAGGTTCACCATAGCGAGCCTGTTGCCTCTGCCAGCAACGCTGCAGGTCCTCTCTGTGCGGTGCCTTGTCTCTCTCTTGCTTTGAAAAGAAAAGAGAGGGAGATCCTAAAGCAAGCAGAACTTCCTTGAGTTCAGGTGGAAGTCCACATGTGAGAGTCAGTATATAATAGTACTTGGAAAGCATAGTTTGGGACAAAAATAGAACTTGTCTGTCTTTGCTATTTCGGGGGGGGGGGGGGGGGGGGGGTGTGGCTTGTTTATTTTTTATATTCGTTCTTTTTTTTTTTTTTTCATTTTTCTCTGT
>WTSP01011375.1:0-17771 GCA_025331215.1 Actenoides lindsayi
AAGGAAAGGAAAGGAAAGGAAAGGAAAGGAAAGGAAAGGAAAGGAAAGGAAAGGAAAGGAAAGGAAAGAAAAGGAAAAAGGAAAGGAAAAAGGAAAGGAAAAAGGAAAGGAAAAAGGAAAGGAAAAAGGAAAGGAAAAAGGAAAGGAAAAAAGGAAAGGAAAAAAGGAAAAATGAAAGGAAAAAGAAAGGAGGAAAGGAAAGAAAGAAAAATTGCACACACATTCCAAATTTATGTATGAGATATCACATTGTGAAAAAAAAAGTATTAGCACTGAACAGGGTGTCCTGTAAGATATAAGAAATAAATACACTGCATTTAAATATAATTCAAATACATCTACAAGTAACTGGAGTAAATTCTGTTTTATAGATTACCATAAATAATCTTAGAGCTGGGTATAAATTATGAAAATAATGTGAGGAGAAAAAGTGAGGAGTATAATAACACTTTGACATGGCAAATATGTAATTTGTGACATGAAACCAGCTTACTAAAATATACTTTAGTATGGTATGTTAAAATGATGATCCTCACAAGCAGGTATCAAGAAATAATAGGTAATGTAATTCTCAGGTAGGATTTTATAGGAGTAGTTGTGTATTTTTTGCATCTCTTCTGTGTTAATTTCACACTGTACACATATTAATTCAGTTAAATGTCTCATTTTCGTATGTCATTTCTTTAACATCAGCTTTCACCTTTCAATCTGCAGGAACAGATCTTCCTGCTTTGGTGTTGCAAAAGCAATGCTAGAAAGCAATTTATACTTCAGGTTCACTGATGTGTTCCAAATCTCACTGAATTTCTTCTGAAAACATTTTAGAGACTCAAGCCTTTGGAGGAATATAACTAAAAGTGTAAAAACTGCTTTTTTAATGACTTTGTTTACATTTTTAGCTTAGGTTTATTTGTGTGAAGAAATAGATTATCTCTAAGTTGTCCTGAAAACTGTGTCCTTAAATTTATCTTTAGTTTTCAGATATAGATTTTTCTATTGCAGATCGTTAACAGTGCTTCAGCACTAATCATATTTGAATCATTTTAACACTGTTTTTTTGGGGTTTTTTTTGCTAAATGTGTTTGACTGCAAAATCTTTTTATATCTTTTTTTCTTGCCTTTCTGTTTGATTCTATTTGAATCTTGGTTTATGCCACATACTTAGAAAATCATAGATGAAAGGGGACTTAACTATTAAGATTGGTAATGGAATGGCGGCTGTATTTATGATTAAAGCATACAAAGGAAAGTTTCTAACAAATATCTGAAGATGATCAACAAATCATAGAATCATAGATTTATAGAATAGTTTGGGTTGGAAGGGACCTTAAAGATCATCTGGTTCCAATCCCCCTACAATGATCAAGGACATCTTGAAGTAGATCAGTTTGCTCAGACTCCCATCCAGCAAGACCTTGAATGGCTGGGATGAGGCTTCTACTACCTCTCTGGGCAACCCCTTCCAGTGTTTCACCACCCACATTGTAAAAAATTTCTTCCCTATATCTAACCTGAATCTACCCTCTTTTAGTCTAAAAATATTGCCCTTGTCCTATCGCAACAGGCCCTACTAAAGGGATTTTCCCCATCTTTCTTATAGGCCACCTTTAAGTACTGAAAGACCTCAATAAGGTTTCCCTGGAGCCTTCTCTCCTTCAGGCTGAAAAACCCTAACACTTAGCCTTTCTTTATCGAAGAGCTGTTCCAGCCCTTGGATCAACTTTACTATAACATAATAAAAATGTAATTCTGGAAACATTTTTAAGCAAAAATCCCCATGCTTTCTGAACTATTGCTCATTTCTCTTTTAACATAAGTATCAGTGGAGTCCAATGCCCAAAATTCAAATTCAAATAGAAAATCTGTAGAGAATGGAAAATTCAGACATAAGTGAGTGGAGCTCCAGGAATAAGGGAAAAATGAACACAACTTCTCACTTGATTTTTTTTTATGTGTAGAAATTTTAATATGAATTCTCAATTATTTCTTTATCAAAGAAATGTACATGATGGACAGGACCTTCAGCCTTGACCTTTTTATTAAAGGTTGGTGGGACATTGCCACAGACTCACACAGGTAGAAGATGAGACTACAAACAAGACAGTTATTGGAAGAACTATACCGAAAGAACTGTTACAGCATTTGCACAGGTGAGGTTTTCTTTTTGTTCCCCCCCCCTTTTTTTTTTTAATATGCATATATAAAAATAATTATGGAAGATCATCTCTGAAATTGGAAGTATTTAATTCTCTGGAAGCTCAGTCTTCCTGAATTGAGAATATAACGTACCTCTGTCTTGAAAGATGAAGTGACATGCATATTACCTGAGTTGAGCAAACCAACATATTAAAATGTGCTTATTTAAAGAACCCAGAGTACATCAGATTTGGACAATAGGAAACTACGCCTAGTTTTCAAGTGCAGAGTATCTCTACTTGCACCTTTCCTTCCAAATGGAATTGGGGCAGACAGATCTATTCAGGCTCCAAAAATATCCTGTCATTTTTTTTCTATCAAACTGCAAATATCAAACTGCAATTATTCATGTGATTAGATAGAACTGATTAAATAATTTCTATCATTGTGTTTTTTAAAAATCATATAATTAAAATAAAATTTGGATTTAATGCTTTGGATATGTTACAGAGATAAATCACATTAAAAGCAACTACTGATTAGTCTTTCAAATTTTAATTCTATAAACCAAAGGTTACAGTATTTTAATGATGAGGTGGGCCCAAATTCAACTCTGTGGTCAAAAGCAGAAGACTGCAGATGTACAAGGTGCTTTTTTTGGCATTGAAACAGAGTACTTGTGGAGAAAGAGATCTCTTTTTTTTGCATTTCAGCTAGCTAAATCAAATATTACTTTCCCCTAGCTTTAATTTGTGGGAAGGCATTGGAAGCGCTTGTGTGTTGGAAGAAGATATTGCAAGCACTTTGCTTGAGAGTAATATATATTTTAGACTGACTTTCTTAAATATTCTGCTGAAGTAAATGAAAATGCAGTATGCATATGAAGGAAAAAATATTCATGTTCACTGGCATATTTACTGTGTTATTTGCTTCAGTAATTCTTACCTTTGTTGTCTATCTAATATGCAAGTGAGTAATTCTCTAGTATTTTAATTTTATAAGCTCAGATAGTCAACAGAAGTGAAAATAAAAAAAAATTAAAAAAAATAAAAAGGAAAAATAGCATTTGGAATATGATTTTATTTTTAAATTCTTGGCATTTAACAACTGGCACTGTGACCTCATAACCATCATGTTTGTATTGCCACCAGCCTCAAAGTCTTCTCTGAATCCGACAGGTTTACAGAGTTCATTTATGTTTCCCCTCAGTGTAATTGGCCTCAACAATACATCTCCATCTTCAGACCTAGTCTGATGTGTATTCATTCCTCAGTAAAAAAACCCTTTTCTCCTTAGAGGGGTTTTTGTTTGTTATGCAGGATTTTATTGACAATATATGAAAGATCATGTTTCTAATGTCTGATGATGTAAGTTCATAGTACTGAAAAATCTGTTATTTTTTCTTTTGACAGCATTGTTTGATATTTTCATTTAAGGGTTTGGGAAAATTCTAAAATATTTATTATTTCTTTTTAAGTTAATTTAAAAACATAATAGCCTTTAGTTTCCATTTCTTTTATGAGGTTTACTGAAAAACAGTTTCAGATTGAACTAATCTCCTGTTTCAGGTTAAACTAATGTCCAGTTTGTATAAAATATAAGTCTTCTCACAAGCTTATGAAGCACAGAGATTTTTCACATGTAAAATTAATGTTTCTTCCAAACTGGAATATGTGTTTGTTTTTTTTTTTTTTCCATTGGATTTCTCTATCGTACATATGCTATTACTGAAAAGTAGAATTTAAGATACACTGTCACTACACTGAGTAATAACTCATCTTAGAGATTTTCAATATGTCAAGAAAAGAATAAAGCTTGGTAGAGAGGGAAGAGAGGCTGGAAATAGGCAAGCCAAGTACAGAATAGTTCAGATTTGTTTATATAAATACCCAGCCTATAAAATGAATAGCAAATCACTGATCCTTCACATGTCATTTTAATATTTTTTTTTGTTGTCATCTGCAATCTTCAGTTACGTCTATTTTTGAATTAGAAAATAAAAAAAATAAATTATGCCTTTTGAATTTACACTACTAAATATGCTATGGCACCCTGATGACTAAATGTCCACATTTTATATAGCCATATTTTAAATTGTCATGTAAAAGATTAATTTATTATTAGAAATTATATCTGTGTATAAGAAAGGTTAAAGCCAGATATCCTGTATCAGTGACTTCTGCTGTCTGCTTGAACAATACTACTTTCTCAGCTTTTCAGAAATAATATTTCACTGTTTTATTGGATAGAGTTTATTTTCCTGATAGTAGCTTACATAGTGTTATGTTCTGGATTTGTACTGAAAATAATATTGATAACACAAGCATTTTTAGCTATGGCTGAGCAGTGCTTGCACATCCTCAAAGCCTTGCTTCTAACACCACTCCACCAGAGAGTAGACTGGGGGTGCATAAGAGGTTGGGAGGGAACACAACCAGGACATCTGACTCCAGCTGACCACAGGGGTATCCCATACCATATGATGTCATGCTCAGCATATAAAGCTGGGGGAAGGAGGACGAAAAGGAGGATGTTTGGAGTGATGGCATTTGTCTTCCCAAGTAACAGTTACACATGATGGAGCCCTGCTTTCCTGGAGATGGCTGAACACCTGCCTGACAACGGGAAGTAGTGAACAAATTCCTTGTTTTGCTTTGTTTTTGCTTGTGACTTTTGCTTTACCTGATAAACTGCCTTTATCTCAACCCTTAAGTTTTCTTGCTTTCAGTCTTCCTATTCTCTCCCCCATCCCATCATGGAGGAGTGACTGTGTGGGGCTTAGCTGCTAGCCAAGGTTAAACCATCACAACTGTCAAGACAAAAGACAATATGTCTGGTCAAAAGTTCAAAGGATTTCAGGAACAAAAAATATGCAAAATGTGGAGGTTAATGATGGGGTATAAGATACACTCTTAAAGCTAATATAACTGATTATATATATATACACGTATATATATATGTATATATATATGTATATACATATATATAATACTGTGATTACAGTAACAGCAGAACAGGAGTCTGAAGGGAGCACCCTGCTCCAGTACTTGGAAAAATCATTCTACACTGTTCAGGGTGAGACCCTGAGAGTGAGAAGATGAATTCTGTCCTTGTCCTTCCTTTCCAGAGTATCTCAAACTCAAGGAAGCGCTATCATGGTTCCATTCAAATTTCCACCAAATGGTTGTGTTTACATCAAGTTGTTTGACCAGGAGTGCAGAACAAATTAGGAGAAATCCTAAAAGTTTCTAAGAAATCATTTTATTACTGGTAATGCATGTAAAGACATAATGTAGGAATAGTTTGACTCATCTTCTGTTTTATAGTCAGTCCGATAAATTCAGAAATCACTGGAATATTAAAGGAACAAGGACAATTACTCTGTATGCTTTCAAAATTCATGAGGACTGTGCAGTTGTTTATATCAAAAAGTCAGATCAGTCTTACTTTATCTTATCTAAGAGCAGCAAAGATAAAATACAAAGCATGTGACAAAGATACATAAATGAGTAGTTTGCAAAAATTCAGCACTACAATAATTGTGTCAATCATGTTAAAATCTTTAAAGTAATAAAAACATTTTTAGGAACACTTCTTGTGGGATTATGATTTACAATTTAAATTTGTTCTATTCAAAAAATGTATGTGTTTGACTTCAGTTTGAGTATTATGCTACATGAATACTAATGATATTGCTTTAGAAAAATAAAGGCAAACAATAAATTAGATCATTAGGTGATGCAGTCATTTATCTTGCTTATGACAACAATAAATACTTGATGTCTTTAAAAAAGACAACATGTTTACCTACAAGGAAAAAAGCATACTAGCCTTAATAGGTGATCAAAACTACTATTTTTGAAATTAAAAGCAAGAAAAAAAATATAGAAACAGAATGGTTTGAGTTGGAAGGGACCTTTAAAGATCATCTAGTCCCAGTTACACTGATGTCCTAAAATGCTTGGCCGATTTTGGGATTACTTTTCATTGACAAGTATGAGAGTTGACTGAGATAAAGGAAAGTTGTAATATGTTCTCCCTAGTACATGAGTGTGGTCCAAACACACACACATGCACACACACACAAACACACAGAGAGAGTTCAGAATCTACTCCTCAAATTCTTAAAACCTTTTGCAGTTCCACTGTCAATTTTTATTCACTTCTAATAGCCATAGATAGATATACACATTTAGAAGCCTGTAATCAAACTTTTGTAATGGGATTAACTTGCAATGTATACATCAAAATGAAATTAATTATACTATAGGTAATCTAGATGGTTACCTTCGATTCCTCTCCCCGTCATTTATGTTATGATTATACCAGTTACAAGCCTATTGAGATAGAGACATTCTTTTATGTTTGTACAACAGTAAGTACACATAAGTCCTGAGGATACAGACATAACCATAGCATAAATGACACCAAAAAAATGGTTTTCTAGGATTTATTTTCAATATATACTTTTGAATCAATTCCTTTTTTATAAACATCCGTATAGGTGTGTGGGAAGGAGGATGGCATAAAACGATGTTTGAAGAGCTTTTTGCCAGTCTCACTAATTTCCAATTCCAAAATAAATAGCTCTAAATTATTTGCTGTCAAGAATTTTATTAAAAGATGAGAACATAATTATTTATACTATATGTAAAAGGGCTTGGATTTAGATTTCTAAAAAAAATAAACGTATTGTATCAGTAATTATATTAACGGAAACATTTGGAAGTTAACTGAAACCATATTCATGCAGATCTAAGTAATAATCAATTATTTAGATTGACCACTTCAAAGAAAATGTTAGAGTTTGAAGCTGACGTGTCATGCATTTTTTCAAGCTTGCAATTAACAATTTTGAATATAAAATCATATGTGCATACCTTAGAATGAAATTATACTATTTTAAAAATTAAGTGACATGAATTAAGAAATTATACAACTAGGGTTAACTGTTGATTAGGGTACTTGATAATGTGATATTTAATTACATTTTCAACCAATAAAATACATGGTTTCATATTTAGTGAAAAAAAATGCATACTGCCCATCAGTGTTTTAGCCATCTAATATTTAGGTATTGAGCTTTATTTAGATCATTAGGACCCTTTTTAAAGTTACTGGAGAGCTATAGGCACCACTAGAAGGTGTTTAATCTTACTGATATTAAAAAGTATTGGATTGCCTTCTGTCATAGGTGAAAAATTAGCTTGAAATGTGAATACTAACAGGCTACAAATAATTAGGGGTGGGCAGCAGTGGGGTAGAAGGTTGAATGTCCAGACAGGATCTTCTGAACTCACAATCAGAAGACTCCTAATTGCTAGCTGCAGTGGGTACAGATTGGTTGTAAATTTTTGAACAACTGGATTAGACAATATTGGCATGTCCTGAATCTTCTATTTAATAAATAGACATGGGACAGAAGCAGCAACTGATAGAGTGATTAAGTATTGTGCTTCTGCATATACATTATTTAAATTAGGGGAGCCAGGGGCCACAACCCACAAAGAAGAGCTCATGTCAAAACCTAGTTTCAATGAAGAAATGATCTTGGAGAAAAGAAGGGAGCCAGGAAAGAAGATGACAATCCTGGCTGGAGGAAAGGTCTGGGAAGTGGAGGAAGAGAACTGCATGGAGATGAAACCCAGGGAATGCCCAGGGAGGAATCTTCAAGTGATGTCCAAGAATGGTAACTGTGAGCAGCAGTACAGCATGAAACAAAGCAACTTTTTGCTCAGCCTTCTCAGACCAAAAGTGTTGTGAAATCCAGTGCTGCGGACTTGTGACTGAGCAAACATGTGAGCAAGTTTATGAGGTAATCAGGTAGGCTCCTGATTGTTATCCAGATCCACTACGTGGATCCATCATCCAGTTACCCATTATCCAGATACACTGTTATTTCTCAATTATTCAGTTTTTGCCTGTTAATGGTGCTTGTATGGTTCTTACCTGTCTTCCACACTCTTGTGATTAGCATCTGCCTCAAGACAATGTGCAATAGCTACGATATCTCCAGGAGCTTTGAGTTCCACCCCTCAAACATTTAAATCTACTGTTACAATCATAGCAAGGACATTGCTGATCAGACAGACCTCAGCCAGTTGTCACACAACACTACGGGTTGTCATTTATTGTCTTGCTTGTGACATCCTCTTGAAGTGACTGTCTTCTTGATTTTTTTCATGAAACTATCCACAACATGTAAAGACCTGAGTAGTAACGGCTAATTTAGAGCATGCAATTGGTCATATACACATACCTAAGGTTATTTTTCTCTTTACAGTCATTACAACACATTTGTTAACATTTATTAACATTCAGTTTTACCTGTGAAATATTTACCTGTGAATTAATCTGTGAATTATACTTCTTTTGCATAATCCCTAAGCAACTCTCCATTGTTGGGTTTAGTTTTTGTTACTGGAATAGTCATGTATCATTGATAAATTTTTTTCACCGTGTTTTCCAGATGATTGGTTAGCGTAGGTATCAACATTGAACGCTGCAGGAATCTCATGCAGAAATCTTTTCTCTTATGACAGTTTAATTTGGATAAGAGACTCTAAGAAGGGGTCTCAAGAACATTTTTGAAATATAAACATATTTACATAGTGAATGACTCTTGTTTATATGTTTAGAAATCCCTTCAAACAACTCTAATATTTTCTAAGACGTTTCCT
Organism: Actenoides lindsayi; assembly: GCA_025331215.1. Taxonomy (NCBI): domain Eukaryota; kingdom Metazoa; phylum Chordata; class Aves; order Coraciiformes; family Alcedinidae; genus Actenoides; species Actenoides lindsayi. The sequence continues at coordinate 8,817 of WTSP01011375.1, forward strand.
TGTACAAGCCCTGTTGACCTCTCACATTGTTTTTTCTACTATCTCCACTAATTCTATTTTCTGCTATAACATTTTCTAAGTAAAGAAATCAGAATTGTTCATAATACCCCATATTGTCCTAGAGTCTTTTTAATGTTATGATTGAATGTTGACATTAAGAAGTTGGCTGGTTTGTTTTGTAATTTCTCCATTCCTAGTGAAGAGGTTCCTAAGTCCCTTCAAAATTCATAGGCATATAACTGTTTCTCCCAGACTGTTAACAAATGCTAATAAGCGTGTTCTACAAGACAGTATAAGTACTATTCATCCACTTATCTATTTAAAATATTTTCTGCCTTTATAACCCTGTCAGGCAGTTCATCTGATTCTTCTCTCTGATGTCTGAATTTTGTTTTCATTCTTCCTTAGCGGCAATGACGTAAAAAAAAAATATTTGATGAATTGTTACTGAATCACCGAGTTGTAATTCTGACTCACTATGAGATTTTTGCTTCTGTTGTGATTAAATCGATTTCATTTATCAGTATTTTATTCTCATAGAAGTTTGGTCTCAAAACCTTTTTCTGGTATGTCTCATATGAGGGAATTTTTTTTATTTATTCAGTCCTGGGATACTTTTATAGTTCTGTAAGATTCAGACAACAAATAATGACCCTACAAAGCAATTTTTTTAAATATCAGAAATAAAACAGTCATTAACAGACTTTCAGAGATTCTAAATTTCTTCTTTGATACTTTCTATGTAATCACTGTTGAGACTCAGTTTTACTTAATTTAAGATTTAATGCTATTAAAGTAGCATAGGGAAAAGCATTAGGAAAGTGGATGTTTGATACATAAAGAAAGAAAAGATAATAGAAATACTTGAAAGAAAAATAACCATTTCTAAAGAGGAGGAGACTGGATGCTTTGTGATTAAATTTTATGCTTTGACACTTTTCAATTCTTTGAAAGCTAGTGATAATAAGGAAAATTACTTCTTAGTTGGAGCAGAAGCTTAAATGAAATCCTTAAAACCTAAATAGTCCAAGTTTTGTATGTTAGTTAAATGTACTTTCATCTCTTGGAGCTAAAGTGGATAATTAAACTTGTTACTTAAGGGACTTACCAGTGAAAGTGGAAATTTTGATAATTTTATGTTGCATGTCTAGGGTGTCAGAATTACATATGATTAAAATGTTGCTGCCATGCCTAAGAGGGAGTCCTATGAATTAATACTGTCTAAGGGAACAAAAATGGAATTAACAGATATCCCATTTTCTCTTCTTTTCAATTAGAGATAAAAGTGAATTTCTTTTTCTCTTCTTAAGTGTATCAAAACACTTTTCAAATGAACTAAGAATAAATATAGATAATTCCTTAACTTTGTAGTCCATTTAGATAAGTAAAAACAGTTACTCTTAGATAATAAAGAAAGATCCTGATGGAGGCCTTAGGGTTAGACACCAATGGTTGTAGAAAGCTTCATTTTCAAGGGATGTAAAGTTCAAAGAATGTTTTTAGCAGATATATATGAAAACTTGTCTGACAAGAAGAGAATAACATTTGTTGTCATCTGGCTGAAGAGAGGTTATAGGTATTATAGTCAGAAGAAAACTATAAAGTAACACCAGGCACCAAATAGTGTGAACTCAATTAAGAAAAGTTGAACATTTGTCTACAAGGTGGAACATGGACTTTAAACTATGCCTGCGGCTTTTTAGACATACATAAAAAAATGTTTCTTTCCTAAAGGACTCTGAACTTAATGTACCGAGTAGAAAAGTGCAGGTAAGACAAAAAGTGAAAAGTAACTTCTACTATCTCACACACAGATATAGTGGCAGAATAAAGATGGTCCTCAGGCATAGTTCAGTAAGATGATTACTAAAGTGCACTGCCTTTAAAACTGTTGGTCCTGAAATTAAAGTCTTAAGTCTTTATTTGCCTATCTAGGTAAAAAATACCTGCAGCCTTAAAATAGATCATCTTTATTTAATGTTTGAGAATGGGTTTAAATGCTGGATATTAGATATTTAAAAGTGTTATCTTTTAAGTTATAGACTCACTCCATGTCTTGGTAGATTCTGTGTCTCCAGCACCCTGATAAGCATACATTATAGTGACGTTTTTGACAACACTAACTTAGTCACTGGAAAGTCAACTGAAGAGATTAGTTTTAATTAAAAGAGGAGTAAAAAGTGTAAAAACTACAGAAAATCTGCTATTTTGATGATACCAAGTGTAGAAATCCTAGAAATATATATTTGTCAGGAATTTTCGTGTCTGAATGGAAGAAGTCCCAACCAAACAAAAAATTATGCTATTGTAAATAAGAGAAAAGTGAAGGAACACACATTAAATATTGGCTTTAGTGATAAAAAATGGTACATATTAAAATAAATATAATGTTATAGGTTCTTTGTTAGGGAGTGTAATATCAGTTTGATACAGGTTTCAGTGTTTGGCACATGCTAAATGCAACATGACAGGTTAAACTAATTTTACAAAAAGACCTGTAATGAACACTGCAATCGATACAGTACATCATATTTATACTGCTAGTAAATGCAGTATTAGTCTGAGTTCTGTATTCTATTCCGTTCTCTAAAGTCAGTCACATAACTTTATGTTGACTGCTGGAACAGTGTTACAAAAGGTGCCTGCGGGGATGAGTGAACTGGTGATTGCATCAGGCATACGGCTTTTCTTTTTGTGCCACACATGCGAGAGATAACTGAAGATTCAATCTTCTCTTTCTCATCTCATTATGAGGAGGGGAAGAGGTGATGTGTGTGTTTCTGGCCTTTGGACTCTCTTTCTCTGCCTCAGAAACACTTGAGAGCAGATATCTGCCTACAGACATAAAAGCTATTAAAAAATTACAGAAGCTCAGATCAGCAATAGCATTTTGCAGTTCATCCTGGGTTTGCAGCTTGAGAATTGCAAATGTCTCGGGTCTACTGGTGAGAAGTAGTGCCTTTGGGAAGACATTCTAAAAATTGTATAGGGTGTAGCCTGACATGCAAGTGAGGAAATAGAAGCTTAGGAAAAGAATTCTAAGGTACATTTTAGTATTTTTCAGGAGTGACCTAAGTATTTAGATGCCTGAACTCTAAGTGCCAAAACCACTTTTCAAAGCACACAAGCTCCTAACCTACTTAGAATGACTCTGCATCAGCATTTTAGTTCAAATCAGACGTGCACTTCACAGTCCAAATCTCCCATTTGCCAACACCCACCCACTCCCCCCCTGCCCCTTACTATCCTTCAGGACTCCAAGGACTTACCCAGGCTTGCCTTGGCCTGAGCTAGCTGTAGTTAATTGCAGCAGTTCTACAGCTCAAGTGACTGATGCATGCTATGCTGTAGCTGAAGCCCTGGGAATATTATATGTGGTAAAGCTCTTACACCTAGTTGTTACAGAGTAACAGACATTCACTCTTGATGTTAGGCTCTCTGCAATTTTCCGGCTTAAGCTGTGACCCAGTAAGATGATAATAAAAAATTGGATAAAAATAGCCCCAAGTGGCCCCCAGGTCTGTGAAAGAAGGAACTTCACTATGATGTCATGATGCAACTCATTCACCATAAACCTTTACTCCCATTTTTGAAGAAAATTGCATCCATCAAGCTTAGGACCCAGGGCAATATTGAAAGAGTCAGCATTGTACTATAGAAAAGAGGTAGTAATAGGGGGTTTATGCATAACAATTTGAACTATAGTATTTTAATTGAGATTTTTTTTTATTATTATTAATTAGTTAATATGGATTATTAGATGGTTAAAACATTAACTAGACAAGCAATACTTTTTTGTTGTCATTTACAGAATATCATCCCTTTTGACCATAATAAGATTTTGAGTGAAACAGTGCCTGTGGAGAAAAGATTTCATGGCCTCAACACTAACTGTTTTTCCTATAAAATCCTTGTTTCTTTTTACTGTAGACTTACCATTAGAATCCAATCCTTGATATGTCTTTGTCACGAGAATAAGACCGAAGACAGCTTTATCTGTCTCTATACGAAAGTGATACCCAAAGTATCTTCAATCAACAATTGTATTTGTGAGGTTGCCTTGTAGCAAGATCATTCTGTATTTCTTCTTAAAGGGAATTTATCTGGAAGGGAAGCTTCCTATTGAAATAGGCTTTTTGGCTGTCCATTGTTTACCAAAGTTCTTCAAATCATCTGTTCCACAAGAGATTGCATTTTACTTTAGAATCTATCCAGAATACATGTGCTTTAAACTTCCTCCACAGTCTTTTCCACAATCCAATTCCAGTGGACTGTTCTCAAACTGACAACAGTTACTACATGTAGTTTAGGAAAAAATGTCAATATAATACACACTTTTTGAAATCTCTGCCATGATAACCAGGTCTGAGTGAGAGCTCTAAGTTGACAGTTTTTCAAGACATGAATGATTTTTTGTCTACCTGTTAGCAGAAGTACACAAGTCCCAAATGTGATTTTAGATGTTTAGTAGGTTTGCCAGTAACCAAGCAGAAGCTTGCTGAAGTTCTAGTTAGGTATGTATGGGTTGGGGTTTTTTGGGGTTTTTTTGGGGTTTTTTTGGTGGTGTTTTGTTTGTTTGATTGTTTTAGACCATTATGCAAAAAATATTGGGGAAAAATTCACAAAGTAAAGAAACAATTAGAAATATTGTATTTCATGGCATCTAGAACCTTGCCCTTTTTTGCTTCATCAAATTTATATCAAATTTCTTTAAGGGTTACTAATTCATGTTGACTGTAGTGGATGGCAAGAGGTGGTGCAAGTTCATTGGAATGTCAATCACAATTTCAGTGAGTGACACATCCAAGTAAGACCCTATTTAACTAAGGTTAACTCAGTTCATGGGTTTTTGTTTGGGTTTTTTTTTTTTTTTATGTCTTTTGGTTTGTTCAGGGGTTTTTAGGGTCTATTGACAGACTGGGTTAATTCCAACAAGTGTTTTAGGTAAGATTTTATTTAAACAGCTTGGAACCTTTTTCACAATCTAAAACATATAAACATGCAAAGCTACCACAGGGACATAATGTGCATATACAAATAGAAAAGTGATTGTCAGATTCACAGAATTTCAGCACAAACTTGGCAGATTTTCTGCTTATTTCTGGCAGTGTTGAATGTATTCTAGTTCATATTCCTTTTCTGTGTGTAGTAGGCTCAAAGCCAATACATACACCCACATATGGGGAATGCTTGGTACAACCAGATGTTAAGAGATGAATACTTCTAGTGTTGGCATCCGGGCCTAGATCTGCTCCCTTGGCACATTCCTCTCTCTGCCTCCTTGATTGGTTCTGCTGCTGGCTGCTGTGACATCTGTTCAACTGTCTGCAGGCTTAGTAAAATGCTGCTGTGCTTCTTTATCTTTCTGGATGTCAGATTTCTTTGATACTCTCAGGAGCATGTATAATTTAAATTTTATTCCATTGTGCTAGTTAATAGGGCAAAGTATGGATTTGCTAAATGATCCACATCAAGACTCAAGCCTCTCATATAAGAAGGGAAAGAACTTGATCCCCATATCTCTATTTGTTCAAAGAGAAACTAGAAACTTTTGTTATGTATTTGTATTTTCTCACATAATTAACACACTTTTTTCTTTTCTCTTAAAAAGAAAAAAAAAAAAAAAAGAAAAAGTAACTATACCACTTCTTCCTTGCAGAAAAGCACGCACTACTTAGGATGCATCTATGAGATGCATTACTTTAAAACAAGACCCCCTGTGATCACCAGTTAATTATTTAAATATTTTTTCTATAAACAACATGGAACTATATTTCATGTTATACTATTTCCTGGATTACTTTAATAGCTGAATAGTTTTAATACCTAAAGTTCAAAAAAAAAAAAAAAAAAAAAAAAGAAGGAAAAAAGACCTGGCATGGGAGAAGCATGTGATGATATATTCAAGACTTCCAAGTATTCTACTACTAAAATTAGCTGTGATCAATAACGTGTGATCCTTTCCTGTGACTATCAAACCACTCAGAATATGTGACATATTTATAGGCTTGAAGTGCATGATTGGGTTAATATATGTCAAGTAATATTAGAGATTGGTTTTCAATCAAAAATTGAGCTATACCCTGACATCTTTTGGCTACTTCTTTCAAATGTCATGTGTTTGTATTTTTCTCAGAATAAAATCCCCTCCATTTTGGAATGGGATTGCAGCATTTCTCGCTCCCCACCTCACTCCACATCAGAGCCACAATCTCTCCTTTTACAGAGCTATTTCCTTTGGAATCTTTGATTACTTGACAGCTGCAGTGACTCAGACCAGCTTCTTCAAAGCAAATATTGTTTAACTACACACAAAAGCAGAGCAATCAGAAGGAGAAAGGTTAAAGCAACAATTCTTAGTAGCGTTCAGTAATCCCTTTAAGAGTTAGGTAGGTTTAATTTATGTTGAGTATTTAATCTCCTCAGAGATTTTAATGTTAGTGTTTTCTTCTCATTTTTTTCTTAGTTACTGAAATGAAATACTTTGTTTCATTTTGTTTAATAAAGGAGCTTCTTTTGTGTTTATTTAGTTTTTATTACTGTTTATTTATGTGTTTTTTCTTTTAGTAAAAAGTCCTTTCAAAATCAGTTTTGAGTGTATTGTCTCTGTACTTTACTTCTCAAATTATATTTTGAGATAGTTAGAAGCAAGACTGGTTATGCTTAAAGAAAAGGAGAACCATTTTCCCAGCAAGACTGTTTGATCTTTCTACTTTCCTTTCAGATTTGTGCCTAAATTGGTTGAGTAGAAATAATGGCCTTGTTTAACCTGATCCCAGAAACCTGGGCAATGGCATAGAAAAAACCCCAACCTGAACTATCGAGGTATACATTTTAAGAATGAGATAATGTATGGGAAATGGACTGGAGAACAGATGAGTCCTTTTGAAAAAGAAAAAATGAAAATAATAGTGGAAGCATAACTTGGAATACAATAGTAGAAGATATCCTCAGAGGTTAACACTGTAGACAGTCTGTTGTAGACTCTTAGGATTATATTTATATATAGTTGCTGATCTGTTCCCAGAGTAATAAATATACAATGACTCGTAATTCTGGGAGTCTTTAGTAGAAGAAAGATAATGTTAGTAATATTTTAGACAAGGTATCCCTGGACATGACAGATTTACTTACCCGATAGTAAAAGAACCAATGAAAAAAAGCTGCATTATACTTGGCATTGATAAGCAATGAAGACCTTATGGTGAACTAGTCATAGCAAATAACTTTGTGTCAGTTGATGCTGATAAAATTCTCTTGAAATAAATATAAGGATTCTGATTTCAAAAGGAAGACTTCAGACCAATATTGCCATGTAGTAAACTTTCCTATGCTCCATTCAGTCTAACATGATAACAGATACAAAACATAGTATAAATCAAGCTTAAATGCCCACAAAACCAGATATAAAATAATTGGATTTAAAATTTAATCTCTCAGGTGTTATTACCCACATGTCCATGAACAACCCTAACCCTATTGTTATATATAAATGCTAATATCTGATTTCATCTATGTGAGCACATAGCACAATTTGTCTGAACAAATCAGTTTCTTAGCTGAATCCTACCCCAGGATTAGAAAGCTAATAAAAGGTCTAGTTCATCCTACACAAGCCATGTTATAAGGTTCTAAATGATAACTGATAAAAAGAAAGCCTCTACATACCAGTTGCATTCCTCATTCAACATGCAGAGAATGTGGCAGCTGAGCTATTTATTTTTATTCTACTTACTCTATCAGTACTTTACATTACATTAACTGCATACCATCCATGCTGCACACTTAATCAGGTATGGTTCCTCTAAACCCCTGCACCATTAACTACATACCAAAAAGTCATTATTGTCTGATTGCTGTTCAGCAGACTTGGTGAAATGAATTGGTAGTCTCAGGCAAATGTCCACAACTCAAAGAGTTAGTGCTGTAGTTGGTATTACTTTACTCCATTATTGAAAGAGTAAGCAAATAGTCCATAAAGCAATACATTACCCACTGCATTATACTGTGACTTGTAAGGGTGGTCTCTGCAGCTAAGCTTTATAAACCCACATGAAAACTTTATAAAGTTAAATGAGGCAATACAGCTTGTTTACAGCAATCTGTGTTTAAAAACTGTGATTTCCTGTTTCCATGACTATCAAACAGTTACCATAGGCTATAGACACATATATATTAGAGAGGATTTAAATTAGGTGAAGACATAGGTAAAATGTTTATGTTTTATTCTAAGAGGTCTAAGGGTCAAGAATGCCAAAACTCAAAACAAGTCCTGAAATTCTATTAGTGAAATGCCACAGCACTTTGAGGACAAGTAAACAATAACAAAAACTGAAAAATAAACAGAAAACCTAATCTGTCTGCAGTGAACATCCTTCCATCTCCAGGTCCTTTGGTGAAATAGTCAAATGAGTTACTGCCTGAATAATTCACTCACAGATCAATCTTCCATGGTCCTAGTTCAAATTTCTATAAAAAAAGTAAATGTGTATAATGCATAAGTCAATTCGGACATGTTACTGGGAATACATATGTATTTGCTAGAGGGCTACACAATTTGTTATCTGGGATAGAAAGAAAATATTTTTTCCTACAAAAAAATATAGACAATAATCCTAAAGGTAAAAATTATGAAATACATTTAAAGAGTATATTTCAGTGAAGGAAATCTCTCAGTGTTAAATTTGAGTTAGACTGGGAAGCCTTTGCACATGTTGTTGAAGTCTAATTCATACTCATATTTTGAGTATCAAATGGACTATTCACATTGACAAAAATATTACTCATTAAAATCTAGATAAAAACTAAAATCCATAAATAATGCCTTTAAGAACAGTATTAAAATAAATCCCTACACATTGGTTTCTATATTTTATGCTTATTTTTCCAAACTATAGAAATTCAATATGAAATTAAAAAAAAAAAAGAAAAAAAAAAAGAAAAATTATACCAAGA
>WTSP01011375.1:22971-39319 GCA_025331215.1 Actenoides lindsayi
ACTGCCAGTGAAAATCATCAAAACTTTTTTTTTTTTTTTTAAATTTCTTTTAGGGTGTAAAAAAAAAGTCAACAAAAGGCTCTTGGATAATATTGATACATAAGGGAGGGAAAAAGAAAGTCCTATTTTGAGCAGAAGTGATATTGCAGGTATTAAAAACAAATATTTAGTTAGCAGATAAAATGTCAGTCTGAACAGAGAAGACAGGCAAAACACATTTCCAAGCTAAAACAAGCATAGAACAAACAATTAGGAAATGTCATCATTGTCCTATGTCTAAAAGCAAACGTGGAAAGATTTTTAATTACAGTCTTGATAAGTCAGTGAAATAAATGTGAATAAAATGAAACTATACCTGCCAGTATAATATTTAACAATTTCCAGTGAGAATCTCAAAGTAAATATCAGAGCTAAAGTCAAGAAATCAAGAAACAGTGTCTTCATTGCTGAAAAAGAAATGTTAACATACCAGCATTTCTTTGACTACTATCAATCTTGTTTAACAGAGCTGCATGTTTTTTTAGCTGAACGCTGCTGCTCAACAGTCTGTTTTTTGTATCTTTTGATTTGGAATATGCCCCAGCAGCCATCATTCGGGAGCCAGACTATTCTTTTAAACAAACTGCCTCATTTCTCCTCCTATATCTTTATCACAACATGCCTAAGTTTATGAAGAGTTTATACATTTCTAAAGATCTAATATAATATTTAACTTAGTCAGTTTGACCACTGCTAAGTATTAAAATCAAATAGTCTATTTATTTGGTCAAGACAGAAAGTCATTCTCTTCTGACCAATCAACAGTGCTCATTCTTTTAATTATGATTCACAGTATATTTTCAGAAATGAAAGCTGGCAATACATTTAAGAGCAATTTAAAGTAATATATTTCAGTATATCCTTCCAGGATGACTTCTACTGAGACCATGGTACTACGGATTTTTAGACTGGAAGACCTTTGCTATTAATCCATTCATGATGGTAACAATGATAAAGATCAGGTCTTTAGACTGATCACACTAATATTTCTCCAAATCACTTCATATTTCTTGTGTGTTTTTGTTTGGTTAGGTTTGGTTTTTTTTCTGAACTCTGAAGTTAAAACTTTCAGAAGTTTAATTTTGAAATGCTGGTTTGTATATGCTGACAGTGCTAATCTTGTTAAAAATAATCTCTTCAACTGGCCCTTGGAAATGTCTTTTTCTTCATTTAAATTTCAGCAATTGCCCCAAACTGTCCTTTTAATTTTATTTTTATTTTTTTCATCCTGCTATGACTTATTACAGCCTGCAACTAGCAAACATGCTTGAAGTTAAATAGTCACAATTGCCCCCAAACCTACAACCTTTATCTACATAATTACATCTACATAGTCTCTGTTATAGTTTCTTGGTGTCTAAACATATCAGTGTCCTCTAAGAATTGAGTTTGTGAATAAAGACTGAGAAATATTTATAGAATCAAACTTTTGAAGTGTCAGACTGTTAGAGAAGTTGAACCAATGCTTAATTAACATTCTACAAGGAAGATTCTGAATTTTAATCTGTGTAACCACAATACATAGACATTGCCTACATGACTGCAAAGTTAAAATGCTACTTTGGATTTTTGAGACTTGATTCAAGGAGAGCACCAGTTCAGAGCATGGTTTAGGCATACACATTATTGAATAGTAATGTAGTAAGTTAAAATTGGTTTATTATTCTTGTCTGGATCTATCTCACCTAGCTCTAAGCATCAGTAGCTGCATGGTCTAAGCCTACTATCCACCTCCTTATATAGCCAGTAAAATTATGGTGGGGCTAAGGGACATGTCCTGTCCCCTATCAGAGGAAATGCAGCCTGAAATGAGTGACGAATATAGCTCTGGTCCTAGGAGACCAGAGCAACATTAACAGGTACGGTAGCATAATAGCAATGAATCTGCTGAGTAAAACAGTTGACACTGAGTACCTGATGCTCACAGGACACATATTTCATGGTTCTTACCAGCAAACAGCCTGAGCTGGGGCCAGTGGACTGAATGCCCATCAGGAGATGGAGCACCACAGCTGAGTCTTCAGAGTGCAGTTTCTCCTTTGATTTTAGACAGCAGGAATTTCAATTGTTCTGAAACCACTCAGTGGAGTCAGTCAAAGCTCAGTATACGGAGGTGATTGGGAAACTTATTTCAGAAGTGCATCCTGACCAAAACTAGAACCCTAACATGTTATTAGGCTCCTTGAAATGACAATAGGTACCTAAATAAATTAATCTGCAAATCATCTTGATTTTCTAGTTTTATTTTGTAGAGATTGAATGAGAGAAAAGAAGGCATAATGTAAAAATTATCTCACGTGAGGCAGAAGCTGGGAAAATTCTGTAGTGCTACCAATATCCACTAATTTCTAGTAGACATATTAGATTAAAAATTCAATTCTGTTTCCCTGAGCAGGCAACAGTAGAAAGTTTTCATCTTTCAGTTTTATCTCCAGATTTATGAATGATAGATGTTAATTAAAAACCAACCAACCAAAAAAAACCAAACAAAAAACCTGAGATCATTTCACCTTAACCTACCATCATTTGTTTTAGTTAAAGAATAAGCAAGGATCCAGTAGATATAAGCATACTCAAAGACAACAATTTTGGCACGTGAAATCAAGGAGATATGACTTTCATAATTGATGTATGAAAATTGTATAAACTGACAAGAGCAGAACAACGAAGCCTTTATTGTATAAATTAAGCAATTATTGTGTTTTGAAATGTCTGTGCATTCATAAGCAGCCTTCTATAGTTTAAATACCTTTTGCATTTCATGCCGTAAAATGCTACTTATTAAGTAAAATCTGCAAGGATAAAAAGCAGTATCTTTTAAACAATCAGGTTTTACTAAAAAGCTCAGAAAAAGAAAATATTATTTTGCAACAGAAACATGGAAGTCAGTCTAAAGGTACTCTCTTTGCACTGGTACTGGCATAACAAGGACTTTGAGGGTGCAGCTTTTTGCAATCACTATTTTATTAAATGTCAGAAAGTGTAATGTTGAAGGCACACGTTGCAGGCTCATGTAATGTAGCTTATCTTGAACACATAACCTTCACAAAAACATCTTCTGAATCCGCCTGCTAAAAGATTTATGGCATCATGCAAGTTTTACACTAGTGAGTGCACTAATGGCTTTCCCTGATGAATCCTGTAGTAGTCATGCTGCCTGGAAAATGCCCAAGTATAGAACAGCACTTAAACATCATAACTATAGGCTTGTTGATAGAAAAAGTTCTAGGTCACAGAAGATAAAATATTAAAATATCTGAAAGTCTTAAGTCTAAAGGTTTAAACACCTTTTACATTTTGCAGTATTTAACAAGCATTAATTTTCACATATTAGAATGATTATAATTTAGGAGTGGTTTATAACTTACTTGTAATTCAGTTCTGTACATTTCCACAGATATAAAAATTATATATGTTTATCGGCAAAGTAAATCATGCATCTAAAAGAATATAACTTAATTTCTATAAGGCAATATGAAATGAAATTATTTTTGAAGGCCCTAAGAGAATTAAGACCTCACATCTTTAATAGCAGTAGGCTGTCTTTTTCTAGAATCTTATAAAATTTCCACCTATTATTATCAGGTTCATTACTATGAGACCATCAAAAGGAAGTTGTTGTTTTAATTTATTTTGCATAAAATGCTATAGTAGTGGGGACACAAAATAAAACACAATGATGACAAGGCTTGTTGGAGATCCAGAAGTTCTTGTAATTATTAAGAGGAAATTCTTTTGTGACACTGAAATCAGGAAATATCATAGTTAAATGAGGTCAAACAAAGAATGAAAATTTCTATACACGTTATACTATTACAAAGATAAATATTATCCAAAATACTTTCAGAAAGAAAAAGTTTAAAATATGTAATTATTTATAAGGTCTTTGACTTAAAATTAAGAAAATGGTCTTTAGACAAAACTCAATACTACAACTGGTAACAGTCCTTAACAGCAACACCTTTAAACTACACATGTATGGCAATTTCTCTAATCTTTGATTTTTATAATTGTTTGAAACTATTAACTCTTAAAATACTTGATTTTCATTTGGAAAATAAATAAAAACTTATGCATAGTTTGAAATTAATTGCCAACATAAAACACCAAGGGCTGTGTTAGAAGTATTAAAATGAGGTATAAGTTCTTAGACTTCAGCACATGCACATTTATACCATTCAGTCACTGTCAGGAAGCTTCTGACTGTCTGCTCACCACAGAAGAGTGGGACAATGAGCATATCCTGGTGCCCATGCTGTGCTCCAGGTAAGTGGCCTGACTAGATGACTGCAAATTCATTAGAAGACCTTTTTCATCTATTGTATGGTACCTAGGGTACCTTCATGTTGATTTTCTTTTAAGAGTGAAAATATTATAGAGCAGAATGTTAAGATTGTTTCAAAATAATTTCAAAAACAGATTAAGGAGCACACCCAAACCAAGCATTAACGAACAGCGTAATTCTAGAAGAAAGCTTGATAACACAGATAATTGCTTTGAGTTTTATCAGTGTTAGACCAAAGTTAATTTTCCTTAAATAAAACAGTTAGTTTTACACTTCTAAAAATTTAGAGGTCTTAAAACACAAAGATACCAAGTCAAGAAGGTTAAGTCTCTAAACAAAATACTTTGCATCTCAAAGTAACTACAATGTTTTTCAACCTAGCAACAATTTAAATGTTCCTATGCTGATAGACTAAAATTCTGACAGTTTACTCTAAATTGCAGTGTTGTATTGATAAGGTTGCTATGATAACACAAATTAGTCTTGAAAAATCCCACTAGCCCAGTTCAGGTTTAGTCACAAGCTTAATGAGTTTCATACTTGAATGGCTGTGCAAATACTCATAGCTACACCATGCAAGAACACTTCCTGGTACTACCTTTGCGTAAATCAGGAGGAGGAGAGCCATTATTCTGAATCTGCTGCATACATTTTACATTTAGAAGGACAGCAATCACTAGGTCACACCAGATGATCACCCCCACTGCAGCACCTCTCTTGCTTGCTTCCAGGACCAAAATACTTCTCCTGTATGATTATAATTTTTTTCTTGGTTTCATATATTTCTTTATTAGAGATATATTAAAAAGTGTTAGGGAAATGGGGTAGTAGAAAGGTTTAATTTCCAGCTTGGACAGAGTTAAGAAATAAATATGTTTTTTAGTAGTGCCATGGGATTTCAGCACTGTTTTCATGTTCAAGAGATTTGAGCAATAATCACTTAAGGATGCAAACTTATCTGAGTCCAGCAAGAGCTTTGATGTTCACCCTGAAATAATCTTGAGGTGAGTACATTACAGTGCTCCAGCAATTAGATAGATGGGGATCTTCTGAGTAATACCAGTTTGAAGTATTTTATCTCTTTGCCATTGGAAGAATGAACTAGAGTTCTTACCATACTACACGTAGCTGTGAATATTAAAAATTATTTAAAAGAATATGTACTAAAAAAATAGAAGTATTTCCAGTCTCTGAGCTAAACTTAATGTTACTAGTTTGATAATGTGATTCCAGACAAAGTGAAAAAAACTCTTCTTCCCCACCAGTGGATGTACAGAAAAAATATCTCTAATGTTAAGTGTTAAATGATAAAAGTTTATCTTGTAAGAATATTTTAAGCTATAAAGGTAATTAAACTAGTTTTGGGTTAGTATCTTATTTTTGTATGAAATATTTCATATATACATAGAAAGACACACAAAGATACATGTGTCTGTGTCCATGCATGTAGGATAAATCTAAATGATGTGATCATGCATGCTAATCAAAAATAGTTTGGCAGTATATTAATAAGAATAAGCATCAGAAATAGAAATTTTAGAATAGACCTAAACTTAGCTTATCTGGGGATTATTTTATTTTTTTTTGGCCACTAATTCTCATTATACAAATGCAGTAGACAAGTATGATATTTTATTTAGATTATAGATTTCTGCGGTATGTTTTGGATCTATATAGATTTTGGTGTTCAGACTCACCACTCATTTAGATCATACTTCATTTAATTCGTACAGACCATGGACAAAGAATAGGCTCTTACAGCTTTCCATAAGACTAAGCATCTGTCCTAAAACTGGTAAGACTGAATCTTGTTAGAGTTGGTTGAATAAGGCCGAACTTTCTCTGTAGCTTTTCAGTGTAGCAACTGAGGTTGGAAGCAAAAATGAGGGATGAGGAGTGGGCTGTGAGAAACATGGTCAGATTGGAACAGGTGGGGAACAATTTAGATTTGGAGGTACACCAGCGATATCCAGTGCTTCATCCTCCATGTTGCTGCAAATTCAAATGTAATATGGCAATCTTGAATGCTTGTGTGTACTGGGTGCAGGGGTTCAGATGATGGCAGTTTGAGGCTACAGCGGTGGCTTCTGTGAGGAAAGGCTGAGTCTGCCCCCTGCCAGGTGGTTTCAGTCAGCTTCAGCAGACCAACTGTAGCACAGAGATCAGCTCAGCAGCCAAGGTGGTAGAGCATATGGGAAAAAGTAAATAAGAAAGGACAAAACATTGTACAACAGAGAAGGAGAAACAAAAAGAGTAAAAAGTAGAGGTGCAAACACCAGGATCAGATAAAGAGGAGGAAGAGAAGGAGGTGTTCCATCACCAGTTACTCATTGCTGCCTGCCAGAGAAGATAGATATTTCCTGAAGGAACTGCAGCCCATGGAGATCCCATTTCAGAGCCTGAGAAAACTGTGAGAAGGAAGTAACCAGTCTCCATCCCTTCAGTGCTGCCTGAGGAGGACTGGGATTTTGTAGAAGAATTGCAAATGAAGAACTGAAGTTGAACCTGCTAAAAGGCATTGGTTTAATATTTGGTTTTTTCATTTCTTGCTACTCAAATCTATTCAATTGCCAGTAAATTAAATTAATTTTCCCCAAACTCAAGTCTGTTTTACTCACAACAGTGAATTGTGATTTCCATATTTTTTTCTTGACTTATAAGCTTTCCAATCCTATTTTCTTCTTTTGTCCTGCCCAGTGAGCACCTGGATGGGTGTTTGACTGTTAGCCAAGGCTAACTCAAAACACTGAAAAAAAATGTTGAGTTTCTGCTCATAAAAAGGAAGGTGGAAAAACCTTGTCTGAGCAGAGCTGGGAGTATGGAAAATGGAATGGCAGTGCCACATATGTAGCACTGGATGATGATGCATGCTATGTTTAGTGGGTATCATCTTGGGTTTTAATGTGCTAGGCTATTATGCTTATCTGATCATCATAGATTGTTAAGCATTATCAGCAACAGACAAGATTTAACAGCTATTAAAATTACTTTAAGAACAGCAAGTCATGAAAGCAATGAATTTAAGGATGGATATAAGCATCATTACTATGTGGGTTCACCATTTATCTCCACTGATTAGTGTGTGACAAAAATAGGGCTTTGCCTTATGCATGACCATATGCACATTAAGGAATGGGAGAAGGATATGACTGTAGTTCGTGGGATTATTAGGGCTGTGTACTTCACCTTCTCACTCACAGTCTACCCATTAAATGAAAGAGATAAGTATCATACTTTTTGAGAATAAGCATTCTACTTGATAATGTGCACTAGTAAGAGGCACAGCTGACCATGCTCAGCTATGTTGTTCTAGGGATTATATTTGCCAGTATTGAAACTCCAGATAGTTTCACCTGAGAAAGAGAACTATCAAACAATTTAGCAGATCAACAGTGGGATCAATATGAGTCAGCAGTGTGCCCTGCAAACCAAGTGGGTAAACCACAATCTGGGGTGTATCAAACATAGTGTAACCATCTGGACAAAAGAGGTGATTATCCTGCTGTATTCAGCATTGGTGTGTCCTCATCTGGAGTACTGTGTGCAGTTCTGGGCCCCACAATTTAAAAAGATTTTGAAAGTACTTGAGTGCATCCAGGGAAGGGCAACAAAACTCTTGAAAAGAATGGAAGAAATGTCCTATGAGGAGTGGCTAAGAACTTTGGAATAGTCTAGTTTGGAGAAAAGGAGCCTGAGGGGTGATTTCATTCTTCCTTACAGCTTCCTGAGGAGGGGAAGTGGCGAGCAGTTGCTGAGCTCTTCTCCATGGTATTCAGTAACAGGACACATGGAAATGGTTCAAAGCTCTTCTTGGAAGGTTTGAATTGGGCATTAGGAAGCATTTCTTTACTGAGAGGGCGGTCGAACACTGGAATAGCTGAGAGCTAGTCTATGCCCCAAGCTTGTCCTTATTTAGGAAACATTTGGATAATGCCCTTAATAACATGCTTTAACTTTTGATCAGCCCTGAACTGGGCAGGCAGTTGGACTAGGTGATCATTACAGATCTCATCCAACTGAAAATCTATTGTATTGTACTGTATTCCTATTTCTAGCCTAGTCTAGTCTAGTCATCCTGTCTCACTTCTGCTTAGCTCTAGCAAAGATAGAAGATCATAGTATCATGTCCCAGATTTGTATATGAACAGAATGTTAAAAATTATTAGTGTGTATATCTCTCTATACATCTATATATCAATGTGCAAATTAGATAGATAGGTAGATAGATAGATAGATAGATAGATAGATAGATAGATAGATAGATAGATAGATAGATAGATATACAGCATTTATCCAATCTATCCAGTAAGTGTATGACCTGGTTTAGTATATAATGAAACCAGAAAAATAACAGTTCTCATTGTTGTTCTAGTGCACACAGTTTGTTTCACATTATTGAATATGGCTGTCATTACCTTATCATCCTCCACAAATGTCACATGAAAGGCAATTACTGTTATTCTTAAAGCAGTCATTGGGAGAAGATTTTGGTTGAATGAGTCCTTTATATTTGTGTTACTGTTAAAACATAAGTTCATAGCCTCCTTGGCCACTTTCTAATAATCAGTTTTCTCTGTTCCTTCTCCTTGATCTATATTGGTACGATTTTCATTTTTCTCTCTAAAATTAAATAAACCAGACAAAACACAACAAGGCTTTTCTTAAGCCTTTGAAATAAGAAAGTGAAATATATTTATGTGATTTTCTTAGTTTAGGTAATTATAAGCCTTCAAAAAGAACTCAGAGCAGATATTTTATGACCATGTTTTGTACTCCTGCTGTTCTCAGTGCTTTTGGTTGTAATTGTAGCATTTTGCAATTAAAAACAGTTGAAGAGAGAATTTAAAATTAAGCCTTGGATGGCAGTTGGAATGCTATTTTCAACATTTTTGAAAAAAATCATACGATTTATGATTCTACACATGTGGAACTAAATTTGCATTGTGATGTTCATCTTCCACATATACCACTCTCTGAACTGAGAGTGCACGTTATTTAATTTTGAAATAGAGGAACAAAGTTCATTTTAACATGAGAATCGCCCTTTTCTGTCAAGTTTTTGTTTGTGTGTCAAAGATTAATGCACTCATTTTAGTCATATACAGAAAAATATCTAGTACCTTTTGTGAAGATTCTGGAAAGTCCACATAAGTAGACATACACAAACACACATTTATACACACACTCACGCATATATATATATATGTGTATGTGTGTGTTCCCTATGAGCAACCTCTGACTATCTGCAAAGGGAGGTGAGGCCAAATAAGTTTTTCTTAAGAAGGTTCTAATGCAATTCAGCTTCACTGTATATACAATGAATTGAGACTTTGGATGCACTGTTCATTGGGTGTAGTAGCAATCGCTCACACTTTGTCCACATGTAGATTACATACATACATACATCACACTGGGATGCCTCTCGGCAACACAGGTGCATCTACTAGTTTTCATTTGAGTCCATCATATGATATTTCTCATTATTGTGTCTATAAAAATGTATCTGAATGTTTTGCATATGTGACACCTACCTGCATAAGCAGTATTCCCTTTATGGAAAGGCAATTTTTCTTCTCAGATGTACTCTGAGGGACAACAATATTTTCTACATTCTGATAGATGTACCAACATCAATGAAGGTACAGAAGATCTCTGGAAAAGTTACAAAACTTAAGCCCCAGGAGTCAATAAAACCATACGAGTAGGAAGTGCTGTTTTTCTTAAAAATTAAGTACACCCCAACAAACATGAAGGTATTTGATATTGTGATGCACTATAATACAATTTTTTTGTTTGGAGGATATTAAAGCTTGTATTGGCACAGCTGAAAGAACTTTAGAACTGAAGTACAAAGTCGTATTGGAGATGGTTGTTGCAATTACATATGTATTTTTCTTGTTTATTACTGTTGTTCTTATTCTTTTGGGTACCTGCAAAAAGGAAAATTAACATATATTTGAGTCAGATATAAATCCCACAGGAGGAATCCAGATGTTTATCCTCCAATAACATCATTCAGTATGCATGAGAAAGAAAAGAAGCCTTTCACCAATAAAATAAAAAACAACAAAAAAGAACAAACAAAAGAAAACAAAAAAAAAAACCAAGGAAAAAAAAAAAGAGTGCTGAAAAGAGCTGTGACACCTTTGTGAGACAAACTGCTTATTGACCCTGAAGTGACGTCATTAAAAATACAAAAGGCTGATACTGAATCCATTGTGCGGAATCATAAGCATTTCTGAAGTTCCATAGATACTTAAGAAGTGAAACACTTAAAGTTAGATTACAGAAATACAAAAAAAAACCCCAAACAACTCACTCTAGGAAATGTTATTGCATTTATCAATTCAACAAGGTATCAGAACAACAGTATATACCATATAAAAAGTGTTCTGGTTATATTATAATGTACATGATGTTCTTCATTGATTGCAGACATAAATTCAGCTTTTAACTTGGGGCTTTAATACTATCAAAATAGAAGTCCTGGTCTCCCACTCACAAATCTTTAAACACAAATTCCTCTGATTAACATATCAATAGACCTATGAGTGTTGAAAACACAGCACTGCAACTCTCAAGATATTCTCAATGTGAGAAATAATGAAAATAGTATTGAGATGAATATTACTGATATTCAACCATTCGAGTCCACTGATCAAATCCTCTTCATTTTTTGATTTATTCAAGGGGCTACCTGGTCCTAGGTATTCCATATACTTAAAAGTAAAATTGATGTTCTTCTGTATATGTACAGTGGGCACTGCGAGCCAAACAGTGATGTTTTGTAGATGCTTACTTACTATGTGGTGTACACAGTTATACAGGTAAATAGTTTTATTTTGCTGATTGAGGAAGAGATTAAGCAACATAGAATCATATCATAGAATCATAGAATAATTTGGATTGGAAGAATCTTAAAAATCATCTTGTTCTAATCATTTTGCCATGGGCAGGGAGACCTTCCACTACAGCAAGTTTCTCAAAGCCCCATACAACCTGGCCTTGAACAATTCCAGAGAGGGGGCATCCATATCCTCCTGGGCAATCTGTTCCACTATGTCACCACCCTCACAGTGAAGAACTTTTTCCTAATATCTAATCTAAAGCTACCCTTTTTCAGTTTAAAACCATTACCCCTCATCATAAAACTATACTCCCTGACAAAGAGTCTCTGCCCATCTTCCCAGTAGTTCCCCTTCACCTTCTCTACTTCAGGCTGAACAACCCCAACTGTCTCAGCCTGTTCTCACAGGGGAGGTGCTCCAACTCTCTGATCGTCTTTATGGCCCTCCTCTGAGCAGGTTCGCTGAACACAGTAATCCAGGTGAGGTCCCACCAGAGCAGAGTAGAGGAGGATGATCATCTCCCTTGACCTGCTGGTTGCACTTCTCTTGATGCAGCCCAGGATGCAGTTGGTTTTCTGGGCTGCAAGTTCACATTGGTGGCTCATAGTCAGTTTTCCATCCACCAACATCCCTAAGGCTTCCTCTACAGGGCTGCTTTCAATATACTCATTGCCCAGCCTGTATTTGTGCTTGGGATTAACTCAACCCAAGTGCAGGACCTTGCATTTGGCCTTGTTGAACTTCATGAGGTGTACACGGGCCCACCTCTCAAACTTGTCGAGATCCAATAATATCTAACATGATAATATTCTCACTTCACTCATGTAGAAGCAGTGAGGCAGATTGCAATCCTGGCGTAGGTGTTGGTTTTATGTTATTAAAAATATGAAAGTTACATAAGCTTATTGCCAGCTTCACTAATACTTTGCATTCATATCCAAAAGTCACAATGATCATTTAAATGCTTATATTCCTTATATAGCCAGGAAGACAGGTAAGAGCTTTAAGGCTTTCAAGGGCAGATCCTATCTGCCTAATAGAGTGAGACTCTCTGGGAGACTTCAAAATCACTTACTGATCCCCTCTGACCACATAATGAATGAGCACTTCACCTGAGGCAACTAATAAAAAAACTAGGCACAGGTTCCTGCTTGAACGGGAGTTTCAGGAAGTACTTCCATCAGCGCAGGATACCAAAATATGAAATTCCTATCTAAAGCAAGTCACTTGTCTTGCCAACAATGCATGCATTTTATCAAATGGCTTACTGTTCAGAGGACTTGCACAGAAAGGGGGAAATTCAGATTTTATGATTTTTTCCACAAGGAAACAAGTCCTGGTTTTAGATTCCATTTTGGGATTAGATTGCTTAATATGCAATGTCTCGAGTTGTTGTCCATGTCATAAGAACATAATGGCATAGTAAATTGACTTAATTTGAAGTACAAAATTCTACACTCTGTGTCCCAATTTATTACACCTAATGTTTCCTCTCATTTCCTCAGCCTATTACATACTCAGTTCAGTAGCTCTTCCAGTTCAGGTACATTTCAAGGAGTCAAGCTTCTTCTAACCCTCATGAAAAATAAATACTACTTGCTTCCTAGAAACCAGGGAAATGTAATAGAGAAAAGAGTATTTAATTCTTTCCTTTTTTTTCTCTACTCTTCTTATATATGAATGTGAATGGTCGCTCTCAGAGATAAGAACCAAAAGTTAGGAGAAAATCTATTCTCAACCACTGTGACTTATCCTATGCTTTTAAGTAGAGGATAGATTCTAGGAAGTATATTTAGGTCCTGAGAGGCAAGAATATGTATTGTGTGCAAGATGGCAAATAAATGAAAGTATCGAAGCATTTATATTGTAATTTCTTTCTAGTAACCCATAAGTACCACAAAGATTCAGGCTATCCTTTTTCTGTTTATATTCACCGAGGCATTATTGTTGATGCTTTCATCTTTTTCATGCACAAACAATTCATGTTCAATTTAAATCTGTAGTTGATGTGTTCATATTCTTTATTCTACCAAAATCTGTTTTCTTAAATCCACCAACAGAAGTGTAATTCTCTTGAGAGTTTTTTCTCCCTTGTTGTAAATTAACAAAATAGAATTCATCTGGATATCACTGACTTCAAGGGATCATGTATAAAACTACTACCACAAGAAATGTGAGGTAAATTTACTTTTTTAGCCTATATTTCTAATGTGTACATATGTGGTGGTAACTGCTTAAAAAGCAAATGTTTTGAAAAATATACAACGTTTTCTTTCCAGGTTCTGTAAGGAATTGCTGGAAAATACTGTTATTCTAGAATAGGCATTTTGATGGAAACAAGATTAGTGTACACATGCAAATTGTAATTACTATAGTAAAATCATTTCATATTGTTTGCCTTATTATATTGTATCATTTAAAAAACTACATGAAGTAACTTTTCTCTCCTAGGCATCCCCCTGTGAGTTGGTAGAGGTCAATCCCTATTTTAATGGTGCTTGGTTTTTTTTCCCATCCCTTTTGCTCTACTAGGATGAGGAGGTAATGACAATATGTTTAAGCCTTGACTTTTGAGATGAAGAGATCCAAAAGAAGCCTGTGTGAGCTATCTCAGTGTTACTCATCATTGTACAGAAGTAAGATGACATTGAACTGTAGAATAGAAACATGCTTAAGGGTCATTTACTGCAAAGCAACTTCCTATCTCATGATAGATCTAACTCTGTGTTTGTATTTTACTACTGTATAATGAGTAGTACTGAAGAGTCCTCACCAAATTTTCAGCAGAAGGTGAGAAGTTAGAGCTGAGAAGGTAGTCTGGGTAAGTGGACTGAAAGTTTCACTTCCACTTTCACTGGAATAAGAGATTTTGAATTGATGTGAGCAGCTTAAAGAACACAAACCAAACCAAAACAAACCCCAAATCCTTGAAAGAAAATCTATTACCTCACCACATGTATACTTCAGACTGCTTTTGGCATCCAAAGTATAACAACATGTTGTTTCTCTGTTGAATATATAGGAGACTGAAATGATGGGACTGGTGACAGTATTAATATAGATGTCATTTTCTGATCAAAAGTGACCTGTTCAACAAAGTGAAAGTGAAACAATTGGAATGTATTCATGATACATAAATCATTAGCCAAGCTCAATAAATTTTCTCATTCCTGTCCCACCCCCACCTCCAGATGAACAGCAGGTTTCAACAAGGTATTAGTGTACAGAACTTTTACAACTGACAAGTGGCCTACTGAGCATCAATTTTAAAACTTATGAAGCTTTGCAAGTAGGAGAACGACAGACTAGAAGGGTTTTTTGAGTCATTTCAAACTTCAGTGAACTATATTTCCCAATAATCTTAAACTCTCTTCTTGTTTTTTATTTTCTAAGGAAGCATAGTGACCAGTGTAGTTTCAAGCAGTTGCAAAATAAAAATGAAACCCACATTTTACATTTTTTTCCAAAACTATATGATTTATGTCATTATAGTAAAAATTATAATTTCCATATATCTAATCTATTTGCTTTCATTGCAGGGTAACTATTGTTTTCTGCAGAATCTTAGAGCTCGTCCTTCCATAAGTTTAAATGAAATTTTTTTTTTTTTTTTTTTTTTTTTTGTGGTTGTTTTTATTATACGGAATTCTATACAATAGAGAGAAACATCTAATTCCTACTGTACTCAAATTTAGACTTAAAGAAAAAGATCTTCTGTTCTTTGTAGTCACCTGATATATACACAGATTTGACTATTCTGATTTGCACATGTACAGGTACAGATGTATTTGCCCACAATTTACAGTAAGAACAATGGGAAGGGAAGGGCAGGGAAGGGTAGCCAAGAGAGAGGAGCAGAAAATGTGGCAGGGTGTGCAGAGAGGGAGGGGACCTTCTTGAAGCATCTGTTCAACTTGAAGGTATTCAATATTTATGAACAAAATAATGACAATAAATTATTGTTTCACAAGAAGAACTTACAGGGATTTAATATAATAAAATGTTTACCGAAAAATTCAGTGGAGAACATTTGTAAAATATTTCTAAATAACATAGAGAATTTTATATCATTTTATTAATAGATGCTTGACAACATGTTACTGTGATAATTATACATCTCCATTTTTTATTCTTTTCCTTCTCTTGTGGTACTGGATACATTTCAAAAGTGATGAAGTTAAAAGTTTAAGTGACGATAGAATCAATAACTACTCTGTTTCTCAGCTTTCATTATTTCATCAACTTTGACAGAAATAAAAAAAATTATGCTGGGTAAATTATCTCTTATTTTGCTCATGAGGGTACTCTTCAAGATAAAAATTCTAGTAATTATGTACGATGAATAATAATGCTTTTAAATCCATTTGACTGAAAAACACCCATATGAAAAACAAAAGGAAATAAATACTGTCCTTTTCCAATACTGCTATTCACATGATGCATTAAAATATACTAAGTAGACATGTTTTCTGAGGGAAAGAATATTTTTTTTTCATAGAAAAGTCCTTCAGTGTAATGACAGAAGTACACAAGTGAGAGAACATCTATGTTTAAGGTCCATTGTATCAGTGAATTATGTCCTCTGGAGATGCACATTCAAATATAGCCTCAGGTTACACAGATAATGAATTTGGTAGTTTCGTTTTGACTCACAGTAAATACTGGAGTTTAACTAAAGACAAATTACACTGTTTGCCAAAAATAAAGAAAGATTATCACATGAGATTGAGATAGATTGTTTAAATTGTAAAATAAACTTCAGAGTATTACTTTAGGCACTACATATCAGAA
Source organism: Actenoides lindsayi (assembly GCA_025331215.1). Classification (NCBI taxonomy): domain Eukaryota; kingdom Metazoa; phylum Chordata; class Aves; order Coraciiformes; family Alcedinidae; genus Actenoides; species Actenoides lindsayi. The sequence continues at coordinate 38,935 of WTSP01011375.1, forward strand.
CTTCAATTTTTTTTCAGGAATTCCTGTATCAGAAGGAAAATACAAAGACAGTGATATAAGTATATATAGAAGTATTTATTAAAGGTTCAAAAAGTTTCAGAACTGCAAGGACGATTATTACTAACCACTGAATAATAAGGCCTTTCTGATTAATTATTCTGAAATTCTTACACATTTTTGATAAATAGTTTTGTATAATTTAGTTATATCTGGAAAAGAACATGGGCTCCATTATTAAATTAAAATGGGTTTTCAGGCAAGAAATGAGAACCAATGTATTATTTCTTTTTTTTTTTTTTTTTTTTTTTTTTTGGCAAATCCATTCTCTTAAAACTACTGATAACTCAAATATAAATTACATACAAAAGATATCAGTAAGATGAAA